>MU182633.1:238144-292880 GCA_016904865.1 Pissodes strobi | reverse complement strand
CTAAGAGCTTCCACTAAGCTTTCTTGTGTCCATTGTCTTCTTTGAGGCCCGCCGGGCTTTCTTTTATACCTTGTCGGCATGTCTAAAACAACAGAAATTAATGTTAGTTTTACTTGAATACAAATTTGGGATAGACGCCCCGCCCCGGAGCAACTCTCCTTTTATCTGGTAGAGACGCCCCGGGGCTTCTGTCCTTTTGGTGAGGTATAGATGCCCCAACCGCCATATTTGATATCGTTTGGAAACAACAAGTTCCTGTGGTTCAGATGTCACTACAGACACTGTTCACCTGATATATTAACATAGACCGGACTTAAACCTAGCAAACTACATTTGACACATTTAATATGCATGCATTTTATATATCACGAGTAAATTCTGATGAAACTTACCTTAAATAGCGTAAAAAAACAATACGGGCAGCCGGCGAAATGAAGCGTGACACAACATATGATCAACTAACCACAATGAACCCGGCGGTAAAGTGGGTGCGCCCTCTGGTAATAAGTAGCGCGAAAATACAGATACCAGGGCACCTCACCCGGTGGGGCAACTCTCCCGGAATTACCTTATATTGATGGTGGCTCCAGCAAACTGTAAAGCTGTATGGGAAATCGGACTAAACAGGCGTATTCTCCTTCAAAAGTTTGTTTAGAAATCTCTTTACCGACTTAAAAAATCCTTATAAATAAAAAAAGTTTCACAAACTTTTCTAAAATGCAGCATTGAACTGTTAAATATCTGAAAAACCAAAGTAGCAAGCGCCACTAAATTACTAATAGAACTGTTGAAAACGTGATCCTAATGCATAGGTACATTACCAATTTGGGACACCCTATATAAAAATAATAAAAAAAATCCTCGAAAGTTTACGAGAATTTTCAGATTTTTTTTTTCTGAATACGCAATTCACCGGTTCTGGACATTTTCCAGCAGACGAAAATTATTCACACTCACTCTGAATTTTAAAATACTAATTTTCCTGGAGAATAATTAACTAACCCAAACTACTGTCAACTACTTATTCTTATTCACGTTGAATGTAAAAATACTATCTTTTTTTAAAAAGTTTTGAAATTTTTGAACATCGAAATGAAAATTTTGGAAAATGTTGAATTTCTTACGAATCTCTAATTTGCTGGTTTTACGTATTTTCCATCAGATCACGACAATTCTTATTCGGTTTAACTAAACTAAAAAACCTTTAAACTTGTTAGATGAATAGGAAATTTTACGTAGATTTTGAAAATCTAATTTTGCAAATGTCGAATTTCTTCGGAATTTCTAATCGTCCCGACCTACGAATTTTCCATCAGATGACAAATGGCGAAGACTCTATTCACAGTAGATTTAAAAGCACTATTCTTCGGAAAACCCTTAAACTAACCAAGTGTGTGGCAAATTTTATGCAGATTTAGAGAATCTCCCGAGAATTATGGAAAATTTTTAAATTTGTTTGAATCTCAAATTTTCCGGTGCTATGCAATTTGCTCTGAATTTAAGAATACCAATTTTATCCAGAAAAACCTTCAACTAACGGAGTGTCTAAGTCATTTTACGTAGATTTCAAAAATAAATACCAGAATTTTGTAAAATTTCTAACTTCATCAGAATTCTCAATTTCCAACAAACGACAATCATCAAAGACTCTTATTCCTTTCCTCAAAATATTTTTAATCTTAACCAATACACAGGAAATTTTACGTATATTTCTAAAATCCATATAAGATTTTTTAAAATTTTAAAACTTCCTCGAAATCCCCTATTTTCTGGTTTCCCAATAGACGACAAACATCGAAAACTCTTATTTACTTTGAATTTCAGAACAGCAATTTTACTTAAAAAAGCCTTAAGGAAAAAACAAGTTATCCAGGCATATAGCAAAATTTTCATAGATTTTGAAAATCCATATGAGAAATTTGTAAAATTTCGAATTTCTTCGGAGTCCCCAATTTCTCGATATATGCATTTACCAACAGATGTCAAACATCAAAGACTTTCATTTACTCTGAATTTAAGTATATCAATATTTAGTAGAAATCTTATATTTACCAAATTTAGAAAATTTTACATACATTTTGAAATTGTATTCGAGAATTTTGGAAAATTTTTAATTTTTCTCAGAAACTTTTTAGTTCGGTTTTATCCATTTTCTAACAGATGAAAGTATCGAAAACTCTTTATTTACTCTCAATGTAATCATACCAATTATGCTCGAAAAAACCTTAAAAGTTAAATCTAAATAAGAAATTTTACGCACATTTTCAAAATCTAGGTGACCATTTCAGAACATTTAGAATTTCATCCGAATTTCCAATTTTTCGGCTTGATACATTTTCTGATAGGTAATAAACATCGAAAACTTGTATTCACTCTGAACTTAAGAACTCCAATATTTCTCTAAAAACCTTAAATTTACGCTGTGTGTAGTAGATTTTACTAGACTGTGAAAATTCATATGAGAACTTTGGCAAAATTTGAATTTATCTGGAATCTTAAATTATTCAGACCTGAGCGTTTTCCAGCCATTAGCAAAAACATAAAAGTCATTTATCTTCCTGAATTTAAATATGGTAGTTTTCCCAACAAAAATTCTTAAACTTACCAAATACATAGAATTTTGAAATTGTGTACCAGAATTTTGGAAATTTTCGAAGTTTTTAATTTTCCTAATTTTCTGATTATTTCCATTTTCCAACATCGAAAACTGTTATTCACACTGAATTAGTCAAATCTGGGTATCCGGTTTTCTCAGAAAATTGTTACATTTACGAAATATATAGGACATTTTACGTAAATTTCAAAAATATTGACGAAAATGTTGGCAAATTTTGAATTTTTTCACAATCTTTGTTTTTCCGATTCGATGCATTTTTCAGCAGATGTCAAACATCAATTTTCCTCGAAAAATTCTACAAGTTACTAAATATATTGTAAATTTTACGTAGATTTCAAAAATCTAGACAGGAGTATTGGAAAATGTCCGTTAAATGAAAAAAATCGTAAAATCTTATGCATTCTGAATTTACTTTAGAATCTACAGATACCAAATATATCATATACCAACTTTCCAGGTCTTGGGCAAGTCTCGATAATTGAAAAAAAAATAAGCTCTGTCATTTATTCGGATTTTAAAAATGCCAATTTTTCTCGACAAATTCTAAATTTGTAGGTTCTTTCGAAAAGGTCTACGAAAATGATTTTCTGTAATTTTGATTTTCATCTCTCTTTTTCTCTTTGTATTTAAATTTTACGTAAATTTTAAAAATCTATATGAAAATTTCGAGAAAGAACGCGTTTGTTCGTGTCATCAATTTTTTTAATGCAGTGCACTTTCCAGTCGTTAACAAAAATCAATTTTTTCAACTGTACCTTAAAATGCGAATTAATGTCTAGAGCTTTGAAAACTTTTCGAATACATAGGAAATTTGAGGTAGATTTCAGAAAATCTTACGATAATTTGGAGAAGACTAAAATTTTCATCGAATATTCAATTTCCCGTCCCTGCTGTGTATTTTCCTTACTTACCTAAAAGTTATACAAATTACCAAATAATATACACAATTTTTAGAAAATATTGAAAATCGGTACTAAATCTTGGGACACTTTAACTTTTTCTGAAATCTACATTTTTTCTTCTGTCATGTACAGTTGCAAGCTAATACTTACAAAGTAGAAAATTTTCTAGAAAAATTCTTTCACCTCAAATTAAGAAATGTCTATTTTTTTATTCTAGACTCCAAAAAAATACAGTTAATTTTTTTCAGATCTAAAAAATCCATTGGAGAATTATGAACAATTTTCAAAAGTTTAAATTTTCCGGTTTTGTGCATTTTATCTTAATCGCCCCCAACACTGTGGCTAGTTGAAGGCCAATTAAGATCCTATCATAAAATAAACTATATATTCCAAATCTCATTACGGTTCCAACTGTTTAGTTTGTGCTACGACAATGTCGTCTCAAAAAAGAGGGCGTTGGGGCATCGCCCCTCTAAGATTTAATTTTCTCAAATTTGAAACCGTCGATTAAACGTGGTAAATCGTAGACACCATCCACCTTACGATTTGGTGTTTTGTTTTTGAAGTATGTAATTATTATTCGGAATATGTCGAATTAATAGTGACAAATTGTCCCATGTAAAAAATCTATTTGCTGTAAAAATCGAATTTTAAACCTAGCCATACAATATCGTATAGACGAAGACAATAATCAATAACAGACGTCAACAGAAAGAGCAAAATATTGCAAAAGTACTAGATACGCTTAGTGTTGTACCACAAACAATAATTGACCGCAGTCAATTGACCCCCGGTCGAATATTAAGCGGTCTATTTACTCAGTTTCGGAGCGAGAATTATTATTCGAGATATGCGACAATTTTTAGAGGTCCCTTCAAGCGAATACGATTTTCAAACCTATGATGATGCCCCGGTATAGAGCCGCCTCAAGTTTTCCAGGTGTATCTCTAAAGTCACCAAAACATTAAAAAGCACATCAAATTAAAAAAATAGTCGAATACAACCATGGATTAATATATGAGTGTCATTTTACGGAAATATGAAGCACATTAGTAGATATAGAATCTGCGTTCTGCATCACTCCACCTCCGGAGAGAGCTTATCGCGGGCAATCCGTGAGGTTTTCGGCGACTTGGGCTATGGCATACGAACTGTATACAGGCCTGTCTAAAGCTGTATACAGACCGGTCTAAAGATACGGCTGTATACAGCTTTAGACAGGTCTGTATACAACTCTAGACAACCTTAGACATATGCCATAGCCCCAGTCGCTGAAAACCTCTCGGATTGCCCGCGATAAGCCTCCTCCGGAGGTGGAGTGATGCAGATCGCAGATTCTGTATCTACTTACATTAATCACTTTTATGCAATATTATGCAATAATTACAAATTGACACAGTATACATATGTTGATAAATGTTTGAATTTTATAAAACAATTAATCTAGGTTTGTTCGTATTCTGGTTATTATTTTTTAAACCATGAGTTATGAAGCCGAAACGTTGGAGACGAAACTTTGCAACCAAAAATTAGTGCCTGTATTCTGAAGGGCTGCAAAAATTGTCATGTTTTGTCATGTAGCTTCAAGCGGGGCCAGAAAGAAAGGGAAAACTAAATGGAAACAATATGATACTTATGACGGATGCGGCTCCTACTTTTGTTTTTCAAGGTGACTTTGAACTAGGCCTCGATCCACTTGGGCTTGAATGACATTGAGATAATATGAAGTGGCATTGGGATCGTACCTATTTGTTCTTGGACGCCCTTGACCTTGTATATCATTGATATTGCTTGAAGGCTGCTGAAGATCAATTTGTTTATATGTCAGCTAAAAACATTTAGTTTAACATTGTGTGTTCATGAATGATACTGGCAAGTTTTTGAAGCTAACTCGACCTTGAGTGTTCTTGTCATCATTGGAAGTTTGTTGAAGGTATAGAGATGTTTTGTCGATTCTTTCGGGTGAGGGAGGAATTGGACCATAGACATTTTCTGGATAAATATATTGCACAGTATTGCCACTCATTCAAAGAATCCGAGCATCTGTTTCAGAGTTTAAAAGTTCCAAAAAATAAAATATTTAAAAGTAGTTGTGTTATTCTGCCCTTCTTTAAAGAGATAATGTAAAATATTTAATATTCACTGGTACTTTTCCTACTCTACAATACGGTAATATCAGATTTAAAAGCCGACATTTCGGCATGGGGGCCCACCATCAACTATCCATCCATCAGCGCCAGCGGGTGCGTTTAAATAAATACCTGAAACCGTCCAGGTCCATATTTAAAAAATCACGCCTGGGGGCAAATTCTCGAAAATTAAACTTTTCAAGAAGAAGTCTAGAGCTTTAAAAAGTGTCCCAACAAAGTGCATTCCTTTTTACAATAGGTATGCCTTGAAATATTTTAGGTACTTTAATATTTGCTTGACCATGGTCAAGTAATTGGTTCCGCTCATACCTGCCGAGTAGAACACAAAGAGTGCTTTTTGGGACCGCTGAGTCTAGTCGACTACAAATTGATGTGGGTGTGCCCCAGGGTTCCGTCCTTGGACCAATCTTATTCCTTATTTACGTCAACGATCTTCCGCAGATCCCAATTAAGGGCAAATTTACTCTCTTTGCCGATGATACGACAATACTTTGGCATGGTTCAGATCCTAATTGGTTAATGGCTACTATTGATGAAGACTTAATTCTGGTGAAGTCATGGTGCGAGTCTAACAGGTTGACATTTAATGTTTCTAAGACCCATATTTTGACTTTCAAATGTAATCTGGAGGCTATTGCTCTGCAAAACAAAATGATCAGTTCATTTGACACTAGTAAGTTTTTGGGTTTGACAATTGCCAAGCAACTAAAATTTGAATCCCATGTCTTTTCTTTAATAAAAATTTACAGTCCTTCACAAAGATGCAACCGGGGGAGACATTGAAAATGCCGAAGCAGAATGCAACGCTTTTTAAATTTGAGATCTGAGAAAACTCATAATTGTGTGGAAATATAATAGTTGATAGAAGTTTGGGTAAGATCAGATTAGATTACGTAAGTTTAGTGTACCAAAATATACCAGATAAATGCATATTACTTCAATTTTCGTTCTTTTCTACAATTTATAACGTTATAAGCGTGGTTGTAAAAAGCAAAAGACCATTTGCATTCGATTCATCTCACATTCTCTAACGATATGAAACACGACTAGTCTAACGTGAGAAACTAAAAGTCACCCTCACCCATCATTAACACAATCTAATGACTAAAAATGACTTTTAGTTTACCACATAAATGCATATTACTTCAAGTTTGGTTCGTTTTTACAATTTATAACATTAATGGTGATTGTAAAAACTGCATTCACTTAGTATCAACTTATTTTAGTCATTTGAGTCGGTTTCAATACGTTATAATCAATTCCAATGGATTTGGTTAGTTTTGGTTAGTCGTCCAATCAACTTGCTGTTAGTGTTCCTTAATCCTAACTTATTTTAGTTATTTGAACCGGTTCCGACAGGTTTTAATTAATTTTGATGGATTTGGTTAGTGGTTCAATCAACTTTCGGTTAGTTTCACTTAGTCTCAAATTGTTTTAGTCATTTTAGTCGGTTCCGATCCGTTATTATCAATTTTAATAGATTTGGTGAGTTTTGGTTATTCGGCTAACCAACTTTCGGTTCATTTCACTTAGTATCAACTTATTTTAGTCATTTGGACCGGTTACGATATGGTAAAATCAATTTTAATGGATTAGGTTATATTTGGTTAGTCGTCGAATCAACCTTCGGATAGCTTCACTTAGTCTCAACTTTTTTAGTCATTTGAGTCGGTTCCGATACGTTAACATCAGTTTTAATAGATTTGTTTAGTTTTGGTTAGTCGTCTAATCAACTTTCAGGTAGTTCCACTCAGTCTCATCTTATTTTACTTTTGTGCCGGTTCTGATGCGTTATAATCAATTTTCATAGATTTGGTTAATTCTGGTTAGTCGTCCAATCAACTTTCGGTTAGTTTCCTATAGTCTTAACTTATTTTAGTCATTTGAACCGGTTCCGATACGTTATAATCAATTTTAATGGGTTTGGTTAGTTTTGGTTAGTCGTCAATTAACTTTCGGTTAGCTTCACTTAGTCTCAAATTATTTTAGTCAGTTGAGTCGGTTGCGATACGTTATAATCAATTTTAATAGATTTAGTTAGTTTTGGTTAGTCGCCTAATCAGGTTCATTTCACTTAGTATCAACTTATTTTAGTCACTTGGACCGGTTACAATACGTTATAATCAATTTTCATAGATTTGGTTAGTCCTGGTTAGTCGTGCAACCAACTTTCGGTTAGTTCTCCTTAGTCTTAACTTATTTTAGTCATTTGAACTGGTACCGATACGTTATAATCAATTCTAATGGATTTGGTTATTTTGGGTAATCGTTCAATTAACTTTCGGTAAGGTTCACTTAGTCTCAAATTATTTTAGTCATTTGAGTCGGTTCCGATTCGTTATAATCAATTTTAATAGATTTGATTAGTTTTGGTTAGTCGTCTAATCAACTTTCCATTCATTTTACTTAGTATCAACTTATTTTAATCATTTGGACCGGTTACGATACGTTAAAATCAATTTTAATGGATTAGGTTATTTTTGGTTAGTCGTCGAATCAATTTACTGTTAGTCTCAACTTATTTTAGTCATTTGAGTCGGTTCCGTTAAGCTATAATCAATTTTCATAGATTCGATTAGTCGTCTAATCAACTTTCGGTTAGTTTCACTTATTCTCAACTTATTTTTTAGTCATCTGAAATGGTTCCGATACGTTATAATCAATTTTAATAGATTTGGTTAGTCTTGTTTAGTCGTCCAATCATCTTTCGGTTAGTTTCACTTAGTCTCATCTGATTTTAGTCATTTCATTTGAACCGGTTCCTATACGTTATAATCAATTTTAATAGATTAGGTTGGTTAGTTTTAACTTACTTTAATTTGTGTAATCTATTCCAGTACATTATAGGCCGTTTTGGTGCTTTTGGTTAGTTTTGGCTAGTCATTCAATCAACTTTCGTTTGATTTTAGTTAGTTTTAATTTATTTTAGTCCTTTGAACCGGTTCCAATACGTTATAACTCTTTTTAATGTTTTTGGTTAATTTTGGTTAGTCGCCAAAATTCGGTTAATTTGGGTTATTTTTAACTTCCTTTAATATTTTTATTCTGCCCCGATACGTTTTAGCCATTTTTGGTGATTTCATTACTTTTTGCTAGTCCTTCAATCAAATTTCAATTAATTTGGGTTAGTTTTATTTTATTTTATTTTATTCATTTGAACCGGTTCCGATGCATTATAAACAATTCTAATGTTTTTGGTTAGTTTTGCCCAGTCGCCAAAATTCGGTTAATTTGGCTTAGTTTTAACTTACTTTAAAATTTGTAATCTGTTCCGATACGTTTTAGCCCATTTTGATGCTTCTTGTTACTTTTTGTAAGTCGTTCAATCAACTTTCAGTTCATTTCAGCTAGTTTTAATTTATTTTAGTCATTTGAACCGGTTCCGGTACGTTATAACCAATTTTAATGTTCTTGGTTAATTTCAGTTATTCGCCAAAATTCGGTTAATTTGGGTTAGTTTTAACTTACTTAAATTTTTTAAACTGTTCCTATATGCTCTAGCTGTTTTTGGTGCTTTTGGTTAGTTTTGGTTAGTCGTTCAATCAACTTTCGGTTAATATCAGTTAGTTTTAAATTATTTTAGTCATTTGAACCAGCTCCGATACGTTATAATCAAATGTAATGTTTTTGGTTAGTTTTACCTTACTTTAATATTTTTAGTACGTTCCGATTCGTTGCTGGTGCTTTTGATTACTTTTGGTTAGTCAATAAATCAACTCTCGGTTAGTTTCAGTTAGTTCCAATTTATTTTAGTAATTTGGTCCGGATCCGATACGTTATAACCAATTTTGATGTTTTTGGTTAGTTATGGCAAAGAAAATGTTAACATTTTCTTTGGTTATGGTTAGTCGCCAAGTTCAGTTTGAATTAGTTTTAACCTACTTTTAATTTTTTAAATCTGTTCCGATTCAATTTACCCTTTTCAGTGGTTTTCGGTACTTTTGGTTAGTTTGGGTTAGTCGTTCAATAAACTTTCGGTTAGTTTCAGTTAGCTTTAAGTTATTTTTGTCATTTGAACCGATTTAGTTCGCATAAATAAACTAACCGGATCTCTCACGCGTATGGCGTGATGTGGCAAATGTAGCATGCACTTTTCGCGATTTGATGCCCCATACTAGGAAAACAAAAACATTTCCAATGTTAAAATGCCTATCATGCCCTCATTGGGGTCCCATCTTAGGCATGGCGTAGTGTTTTGGGGGGTGTGCTCTCAGTTTTAGTTTAACTCACTATTTATATTGCAGAAAAGAGCCCCCTGTCGATCCTTATTTTTCAAACATTCTGTGCCGACACTGTCTTCTATATTTATACTGGAGACAGTTTGTCTTATACATAAAAACTATAAGCATCGGATTAATCGTCCATCGGCGGATTACAATTTTGGAAACTGCTTCACACTTGCACTGCCCATCCCAAAAACTGAGCAGGTGAGGGCCTCTATTGTGTATGGGGGCAGGAGGGTTTTTAACCACCTGCCTCTTCGCGCAAAAAAAATGGAATGTGAAGCTGGTTTCAGAAAAAATGTTAAACATTTTTTACTGAAATAAACATTTTATTCTCTGGAAGAATATTTTAACACAAACAGGTAACCTGTTTAGTGTTTTATGATATCTTTTGTTTATATTTGTTTGGTTATTTATTTACTTGTATTCATCTAGATAACATATTGTATTTGTTTATTTTTTGTATGCAAAAATGTATTTTCTACTGTCAAAATGTAGGTAATTAATTTTAATTTCTTAACTGCTTTGTTAACATCACTTCCGATTATAACAATAAGGCGATATTTGACTTTGAATTAGTTCGAAGGAGTTTAAAAATTTCAGAATCCAGAACTATCGGATATTGAATAGAGATGGATGTGGTTCCCTACCACAAGCCTTCTAAAACCCTCATTGGTACACCCATCTGCTCATAGCCGACATCACTGCCGTCGATTCTCTTATCGTTTGAGTTGGTGAAGTTGCAATGGTTATTATGACACATTTTATGGTGTTTCGGTTCACAAACATGTTTATCTGCACCTGTTCTATTCTCCTTAAACTGTAACTGTATAAACTCCATCGGCCTCTGGGAGAAACAAACACCAAAAATTTAATTTACCTAGGTCTTTGCGTCACAATCGCCGACGCGGCTACGTCATATCCGAAGTCAATGATTTATAGCCTTGTTTTTGACGAAAAAGCTTCCGCTTTGCATACATTCATATATGGCTGCTCGAAGGACCGAATTTCCCCTCTGCTAACATTTTCAATTTATTTTGCATATAATATCGAGACCTCCACAGTTTTCAGTTTAATTTAGCAATTAATTCGGTTTACGCCGAACTTTAACTGTTTCTTAAGATGTTAGCACTGTAGATAAAACAACATTTCGTGCACTCGTGCCACAATACACTACTTTGCGTATGTGTATGGTATTAACCAACCTAGTTAAAAATGCGTTTTTTTTCCGAGAATCTGCTTTCATGCGTACTATTTTGCTTAGTTTCAGGATAACAGCGACAGTTATCAGTTTCTGCACGCTGGACGTGCGCTTCGGATATTACGACTGGCTAAGCTGTTATCATTGGTACGTCTGTTAAGATTGTCACGCTTGGTCCGATACGTGAGCCAATGGGAGGAAGTTTACGTAAGTATTGAGCTTTTTTATTCGCAGATCGTATGCAGTATATAGCTTCATACCGTAGGTAATAGAGAGAGTAATGATCGGTCGCCTTCAGAAAGGTTTTAATAGTGTGCGAAAAGTTTCTATCGTCGAAACGATAAATATACAGTGCCCGCCAAACAGTATGCTTCATAATTTTCTGTGGGATTTTGAAAAGTTATAGGGTAGACAAGAATCTATGAACTAAAAATAATTTTACATATACAGGGTCAGTTGCAAAAAGTGATAGGTAAAATATATATTTTTTAAAAAAGACACCTTGTATATTTTATCATTATCTGACTCGGTAGAGAGAAAGCTTTACTTTGGTATCTCGTTTTTAAATTTCGGTGCTGCGTTGCCACGTAATTATTTTTTTATCATATTTTTTGTGTTTCAGTAGTTATGTATGGATTCAATCTAAACCAGCGAAATTTTTTATCATAGCTAGTCTAAGCTACCTGGTATAGATTAACAGTGACAATTTGTAATTTTTTTATGCAGAGTGTTTGTTATGAAATTACCAATCTGCCAAAATTAAATGTGCAATATCTCAATTTTGTTAAATGGAACACCCAGTATTTCATTAAATTTGATCATAGCTTCTTTTTTTACCGAATATGTCCTATACCTAAACTTTGTGCTATTTGAGATATTTTACTTTCTTTGTAAGCTATTTATGAAAAACGTATTTTTGAAATTTTTTATCAAATTTGCTTAGAAAAAATAATTGCAACATTGTTGATGTGCTGTTAGCGACCATAATTTTTTGTAATTTTATTAATTCGTTAGAGTATTTCTTTCAGTTTGTTTATTGAATAACCTTTACATTCTTGAAGTTATTTGAGAATCTAGGAAAACATATTTGTTATCATTATTATTATTATTACCGTATTTTCAAAAATTTAACTGAGAAAATCAAATAGCTCAAATTACTTTAAAATAAAGCACTATACTTCATTTTAAACGGTTATTTATTTTGACGACATGTTCAACGTATTTATTGTAGGAGCGTTTTTATAAAATCAACAATACTTTTAATATAAACTACAAATTATGTTTAATATCACCTCTTAAGTTCCGTGCCCAAACATAAATTTTTCTCGAAAGTGAGTTTCTAAATTTTTCCAACATATTTGGAGTAATAAAATTGTTTGGAAGACCTCCCGAATTTTGATTTTTATATTTTCAGTTGTGGTAAGAGTCTCTTGGTATACTTTTCCTTTACATAACCCCACAAGAAAATATCTAATTTGGCCAAATCGGGAATCTTGTTGGCCAGGGTACCGGATCACCTCTACCTATGTATCGATTATTAAATTGTTTATTTAAAAAATTTCTAACTTGTTGCCTGTAAGAGGTGGAGTCCCATCGTGCTGAAACTAAAACCTATATCGAACATATTTAGGTAACGTTTGTAGGAACACATTTAGATCATATTGCAACAGTTCAGATACATTCCACCGTTAAGATGTCCATTAAAACAATGCGACCCAATATCCTCATTCCCTATAATTTTTGCCTAAATATTAAGCGGCTATCTATGCTGGTGATGAATTTCCCGGGTAAGAGACGGATTTCTGTTATTATCATAATGCAAATTCTGCTTATTAACACTGCCGATAATATGAAATATTGCTTTATCGGAAAAGCACGAAATTAAAAAATCCAGGCTGATAACTCTTGCAATAATTTAATATGGTAAGGGTGGAAATATTTACTTCGAAACTTCGCGATATTGATGATGCACCGAAGGGCAATTCTTTAGAGAGCTGCCTGGTACTTTTTGAGAATCCTCAACTACACTTAGAACTACCATCATCTTATTATCATCATTTGTAATTGGTTTCACCCGTGTTTTTCATGCATCACATTTCCTGTTCAATCTGTCTTTCAGTCTTTGAAGCACTGGTGGTTGAGGATGTTTTTCTTCGGGATCAAGTTATGCATACATTCTGGATGCCAAAAGGGTATTCATTTGAGCAGCTCTTCAGACATGTATCATGCCAACAAGTTCATCCCGTGGAAAATTCATCATAAATTCTTATGCTCCTTAAAAATTATTCCAGTAATATTAATAATAAATTGATAAAATAGTAGAAGAAAATACAGTAAACAGTAAGTGGCAATTAAAAGACTATTTTCATCAAACATCAGTAAATCCGTCATTACTCGACTGTGTGGGCGGCCGTGAAGTTTCGTTTTTCCTCTGCCAGAGCTTTACTTTTCACTTTTCCGCCGGCGGAGGTAAAAGTGTTGTCATAGCAACATAGATACAATACAAACAGACAACAAAATAAGCGTCAACAATTCAAGATTTATCAAACTACAATTTGTATTTATCACTCAATTTGTGACTGCATTTCTAAAAATCACTAATTTAGGAACAAATTGGTTATTATTTAATCGAACTTACTCAATAACTGCTTATCAACACGGAATTAAAACGCAATCGGAGACGCAATCTTAAAAAAATAATTATTGTTGACAGTGTCCACTGACAGCTTTATGTTACATATTCACCGACACCGGTCTAAGCAAGGCCACCTACGACCGTGGTCTAAGCCGCCTTGCGAACCCATTTATCTTTAATAATAATTAGATATTATTACTATTAAAAAGAGATGTTTTGCATTAATTTGTCGACATTTGAAGAAAAAAACAGCATATTTTATTTGGATGAAAAGTTACTTTTCATGGCTTGCTCTCTATTACCAGCCTCACTCCGTTCGGCTGTTAAACACGAGCGCGCCATGAAAAGGATCACTTTTCCTCCATATAAAATAAAAGACTATTGTCGCCAACAGCACGTCAAAATTGTATCAGTTATTTTTTCTAAGCAAAAATAGGCTTTTTATGCATAGCTTACAAAGAAAGCAAAATATCTTCAATAGTAAAGGGCTTAGGTACAGGACATGTTCAGTAAAAATAAAGGTATTCCATAGACAATTTAATGAGATAAAAAAAATATGTGCCTCACCTTTATAAGCACGCAACTAAAGTGAAACTTCTAAAAGAGATACTAGGAATTGAGTTTTTTTAAGCTTTTTTTTCTCAACAAATCTCATCGTCCTCCTCCAGGCTGGAGAACACCAAAGTACAAAGTCTGGAGCTGATCACTGGGGAGTGACCCAACAAACCCCATTCTTACCCTGGTCAGACTAGAGACCACCAAAGGAATGAGTATGAGGCCGATGTTTCCAGTGGAAGCAGCCCTAGCTGGTAGATGCATACGCCTACTCGCATCGTCCGGTGAAAGACCACCCCACCAGAACTGGGAAGCACTAAGTGGTTTTTCCGAATCACGTTCCGCTTCCGCGCTGGTGGTTCCGAGTTCTACAGTAGGAATATATGGACATAATGGTGCTTTCAGGATCAAAATCTTCCGGAAGTAAACTCCCCGGCCATTCGGATCTCCGGGCGCTGGGTGGCCCTGGGAGCCCTTCATTCCGCATTTCACAGACAGCAAAGATACCGAACCAATTTAGAATAGATTTCTGCAACATAAGAGGCCTAAATACAAACATAAATTCGGTCCACCAACATTTAAAAGCAAATAGACCACACATACTAGCCCTTACAGAAACACAAGTATTTTCTACAACAACAACAGTAGACTACCCCTATCCTGTTTACGACTTATACACCCGATTTAGATTAAGTTCGGAATATGCCTTTTTGTCCGAAGCGGCCTCTCATGTCATAGCGAGGAAACACTCGAAGCGAACAACCTTGTCATGTGGCTCAAGTTCACCGCCAAGGGAGAAACCAAGTTTATATGTTGTCTCTATCGCCCTCCGAGCGTCAGAGCCTACCAAAGCTTTTTTACAACACTAGCTACCACTTTTGACACAATACAGGTCGATCACCCTAATTCAGAAATAATCATTCTGGGAGACTTCAATGCCCACAACACCAACTGGCTCAAACATTACAATAAGACTGACAACGAAGGTTGAAAAGATGAAGCATTTGCCATCAGCTGCGGGCTTACTGAACTTGTAGACGAACCAACTGGAATCTCCGAGAGGGGCGAATTCGCCGCCCTCCTGGATCTTTTTCTAACCACCAATCCTTACCAGTACACAATTACAGTTGGTCCGCTATTAGGTACCTCCGACCACAAACTTATTACAAGGGTTTGTGAATTGCCACTTCTACAGAAGAATCCACCATTGCCTCGCAAAATCTGGCATTAAAATTCTGTAAACTGGGACGATCTAAGGGAGTTCTACCTAGATTTTCCTTGGCTCGACGTCTGCTTTGGCAATAGTGACCCGTCATCGTCAGTCTGCTGCGAAGAGATTACGCAAGTAATCTCCTCAGGAATGGAAGCATCCCAAATTCGATCAAGTTACCGTCAAGAGGAAAGCCCTGGTTTGACAGAAGATGCCAAAGAGCTGTAGGTAGGAAACAGCAAGCCTACAAGTACTGGCAGCAAAGTCAGACCGCTGAAAATCGCAATTATTTTGTCGAAGCGAGAAACGAATGCAAACGTGTGATCGACGAAACTAAGGACAAACACAATCAAAGGATCAGGAATAAACTTTGTGGCTCCAGGAATGTCTGGTCGGTAGCAAAGGCAGTAAGTAATAACTTTACAAAAACGTATCTCCCACCTTTGACAGACGAAGGTGGCATCACAGCGACTACAGCCAAGGAAAAAGCAAACATTCTCGCCAAAATGTTTTTATCGCACTCTACCTTAGAGTCGCCCCCCTAAGGCATGACTCTCACCACTCTATCGAACATCAACACTACCATGGCAGAAGTCAAGTTTCATCACCGTGATACTCGTAAAATCCTTAAAGAGCTAGATACGCAAAAGGCATCAGGACCGGACGGAGTATTCCGCCATCGCATTAAAGAACTGCGCCAACGAACTAACACCGGCTTTTTTCTCTGTCTTACGGAAAAGGGATTTACCCATCTTCTTGGAAAGTTGCTCGAGTGCAACCTGTTCCAAAAAAGGCAAGAAAACCACGCCCTCAAACTATCGCCCAATTGCCTTGCTTCCGCATCACGCAATGGAACGTGTAGTCAATCAGCAACTACTCAAGTATCTCGAAAATAACAGAATAATCAGCTATAATCAATACGGCTATCGCAAAGAGAGATTGTGGTCTATGTCACTCATATATGGGGTAGGGCAATTGAGAACTACGGAGAGTCTTGAGCGATTGCGTTGGATATTTCGAAGGCATTCGACAGAGTTTGGCATGACGGACTGCTTAATAAACTGCCGTCCTTCGGACTGCCAGCCTCTCTCTGTAGCTGGCTAGCCAGTTTCCTTAAGAACCGATCTCTGCACGTTGCAGTTGATGGACACATCTCAGTCACATTCACCATTAACGCTGGCGTGCCTCAGGGCGCAATACTTTCATCAACTCTGTTCCTCATCTATGTTAATGACCTGCTGACCGAAACGAATAATCCTGTTTACAGATTTGCAGATGACAGTACACTTGTCTCCCAATTTATATAAGAAAAACCTTTACCAACGACTGAGACTTATCACCGCAGACAGGAGCAGATTACAGCAATTAATCAAGACCTGGAGAAAGTTCAAACTTGGGGCGACCCTTCATCTTCGTCAATCGGACTGCTGGGTGTCTCGGTCAACAGCAATATGTCCTGGCATGACAACGTTGCTAACATCGCAAAATCAGCCTCCCAGAAGCTTGGTGCGCTATTTCCCAACAAAAAATTTTATACACCACAGCAGTTGCTCTTGCTCTACATGGCGTGCTCTACAGACCGTGCTTAGAATATTGCTCACACATCTGGGGCACCGCACCAAAGTACACCCTAAAGCTGCTGGATTCCATTCAGAAGAGAGCTGTGCGTCCTGTCGGCGACCCGAAGTTGACTCGGCATCTGGATAGTCTGGAACACCGCAGACATGTGGCCGAGATGTCCCTGTTTTACAGATACTTTCACAGCAGATGTTCCCAGGATTTGGCCTGCCTCATCTCGTCCCTGGTAACGCCTGTCAGATAGTCACGACAGACGGCAAGATCGCACCAGTTCATCGTACAACTGGAAACACCTAGAACATCGCTTTACAAGAACTCCTTTATTTGGCGCACTGCATCACTGTGGAACTCACTCCCAGGACATCTGTTTCCCCCTAATTACGACCTACAACTATTCAAGAACCAAGAACCGTGTCAATCAATATCTTCGCACACACACCGCTCGTCGAGCGCCATAGGATCTCGCTTTAGCGTGTGTGCCACTATCATAAAAAAAGACCAACCACTATAAAAATTGCGCTATCATCAAAAAATTAAATATGTGGCAACGCCGCAAGGAAATTTAAAAAACGAGACACCAAAGTTAAGCTTTCTCTCGCTGCGGAATCAGATGATGGTACAATACACAGGGTATCCTATTTAAAAAATACCTATTTTAATATAACATTTTTGTGAATCATCCTGTATATGTAAGTTTACTTTTAGTTCATGGAATATTCTCAACCCTACAACTTTGCTATCGAACTTTTTTCTATACCCACTATCGTTTAGGCGCTATCTTAGCAGTAGTACACCCTGCGTATTTCTTGGAATAATTATTTTTCATAATTTTAGAAAATAACTTTTGTGCGAAAACTATTTCATATTAGTAAAGTAAGTCCTTTTCAAACTTATGAAATTTCAATTGTGTATCCATAAAGAAAACTAGGAAAACCAATTTCTGGCATTCTTTCTTTATAGGAATAAAGTATTTTCATTTAAATAATTGCGTAAATAGGATTCTAAGGAACAAAACAAATTAATCAAATGCAAGTTAGCTCGCATTTTAGTGTAACACTTACTTATTCTTTGGACTTTTTTTATCCTAATAAGTCTAGTTTAAAATTGCTAATCCAGGAAGAAGGCTATGAGAAAAAGATCCTTGGAAACAGGGGCGTAACTAGGTATAGGCTGACTAGGTCCTTGCCTAGGAGCGCAAAGCGCCAAAGGCGTCGAAGGGCGCCGAGCGCCAAACTCGAAGAGAAGAGATCAATCAACCCCCTATATGGTAACAAAAAGCCAACAAGCGCATCACGCAATGTAATTCGTCATCGCCATTGCGCGATGAAGAACTGAACTCCCACTAGTCCCACTCCCACTTTTAAGTTTTGGTATTTTTATTATATTTGAGTTGTTTTAAATTTTGTGTACCTATTGTTGTTTGTTAACTTTTTAACTTTTTCTTTTTTATTTTTACTTTACAAGTCATATAGGTACCTGAATACATAGGTTAAATTTTTGTTGTGTTTTCGTTTTGTACTTAATTTTGAAATTTAACTATTATATATCTTACTATATAATTTAATACGAATGTTTTATTAACATAACAAAAAAAAAACTATTAGCGGGCGCCAAAATTGGAGCAGCCTTTATTAAACTTTTGTCTAGTTACGAACTTGGAAATAACTAAAAATAAAAGATAACAAACAATAAGTGGAGATAATGTGTGCGCAAATGATCTTTGAAGTGAAAACTTTTTTGGGCGCATTCAGCATATTTTTCCTAGCTTGTGAATAAGACTGAGCCGTCAGATTTAACGTCTGATTAATGTTAACGCTTATTGTGAAAATTTTTATATATTTAGCATTTTTCCCGAAAACGGCTAAGAGTGGAGTTTTGGAATTTGGCTCATTTTTAGGCAGAACTTGAAAACAACCGACGGTCAGTTGTTTTTCCCCAAATTTTGTGTTGATACACAATAACTACTGTCAAAGAAATTAATTAATTTTGATGAAATGTTCTGGATAATTTTTCTAAGCTTGTATATTTTTGAGGATCGAATAAACCGAGACGACATCGACAGTTCGATAGGGAATTTCTAGGTGAAAAACACTCTAAATCCTTCTTTGTTTTGAAAATGACGAAAAAATGGACTTTCGAGTGAAAAACATCGATTTATGTAAAAAATAAGGTTTTGTTTTCGAGAAAAATATTTTTTTCTATAGAAAAGCTGATCACTTGACGAGAATCAAGGCTAAAACCCACCAAGGGGCGACTTTACAAATGATGATGCTTTTTATACATGAGTTAGTTGAATTTAAACTTTTCGCCACTTCTTCTTGTGGCACTAACAAGAGATAATAATGGGGCATTTCAAGTCTTATATGGATTACAATGTACATCTTGTCAGTCTTTGTAATATATTAATTCGAATAATCATCTACCTAACTATCAAATTATAAACATAATCATTAACTGTTACAATAAATATATATATATTAGTAGCCTATATTCACTTTTGATTAACGCACGTACCTCCATCGGCGGCTTAGTTCAGTGGCCGAGCGCTCACCTAGCATGTGTGAGGTACCGAGATCGATGTCCGGCGCCTTTACGAAACTTTTTTAAATTTTATTTAATTTTTAATATCGATTTGTTAAAGGTTTCAGTTTTGTCGTGCGGCCTTAAGCATAAACCCTATTCTTTTGCCCAAAATTATGAGAAATAATTCTAAACATTAGTCATTCAAACACAAATTTCAAATGCAGGTTTCTGACGTAATTTGAAATATTTTTTCCAGAATTCGGTCTAATAAGGGTTTTACGTATATGAATTTTTAAACCCTCGTAAATAGAGTATTCAATTTTAAAGTTCTACGGATAATTCTAGACATGTTTTATGGATAATACTATATGCCTAACTTTAATTGTTTTTGAGATATTGAATTTTGAAAATTTCAATTTTTGCAACTCAGCCGTTCAGATCTTACAGCCTATAGAATGTGAACGGCTTAACCAAGAGCGAAACGTCTATCACCAACTTTCGGTTTAACTGGAAATATCCGAAAACCTGAAAGTGTGATTTTCGATAAAGAACGTGGCAACTTTTATATTTAACATTTTCTTTTCTAGCACTTATACAGGGATGGTGCAAAATACTTAAGAACCAATTTTTTAAAATTCCCTCCATATCGCATTTGACAACTCATTGCTTATTTTTGCTTCTAAAATTGACAGAACTTATTTTTTCAAAACCGGCAGAAAAAAAATTCTATAAGTTGCGTAGTTTTGGCGGGCACTGTATATATAATACTTGAAATATGTACATGCACATTGTAATGGCATTTCTAGTGTTCTGAATTCAACAAGTAGTGCTAATTTGGTGTTCTATTTTGTTTTTATTAATGGAGCATCTCACGTATTCTTTAATTTATTATTTTTAATTTGTTCAAAGTTCTAGACGGGTAATTATTTAATATAGGCGCTTTCCCTTATGTTCACATTTCTCAAATAATATATAACTGCGATCTGCTTGCTAAGAGATATTTTTTAGTAAAGTATGTGCACTGCAATATCTCACAGGTCTTGTTAATGAGGAAATTTATAATATCGACGTACTTGTCAGGATTTTCCGTTTTTTTAAGCGATGAATTGTTATTTTTTTTAATTAAAAATAAAATGAAATAATACTATCGTATTTGAAGTCTTGTTAATGAGAGAATTTATAATATTACAAGTATGTCAAGGTTTTCCGTTTTTAAGACTGTTGGATTTTAAACTAATCTGTCCTTTTTTTAAGCGGTGAAATGTGATTTTTTTTTGTTAATAAAAATAAAATGAAATCATATTTTTATAATATCTCAAGTCTTGCTAATTAACTTGTCAGTGTTTTCCATTATTATGGATTTTGTTTTAGCGGTGGATTTATAGAATATGACTGCAATATCTCAAGAATTGATAATGAGGGAATTTACCATATCGATGAATTCGTTAATTTTCCGTGTTAAGCTGTTGGATTATAATCCGCGCATTTTTTTTTGAGGCGTGTGATGTTTTTTAAAAGTTGCTATTCCGAGTAACACAAGAGATATATAATTTTTTTATTTTAGATTATTTTGAAATTCGGATGGTGCTCATAGTGCGTACTTATCTTTCTCTTAGTCAGAGACTAACCCTGGGCCTTATTGACTTCTGGTTTAACTGGAAGTAGCATACATTTTGCTATTTAAATATCAGTCTGTATATTTTTTTTATCCTACCTAATCCGCTTTAACCATGAATTAAAAGTTAATATCAGATTATTATATAGAGTGATTTTAAACCAAACCGCGCATTTTTTTTTTGAGGTGTGTGATTGCTTTTTAAAAGTTGCTATTCCGAGTGGCACAACAGACATGTAACTTTTTTATTTAAAAAATATATTATTTTGAAATTTGGAGGGTGCTTGTCCTTCTCTTAGTTCGTGACTAATCCATGATTTTGTTGACTTCTGCATGGTTTGACTGTAAGTAACATACATTTTGCTTTTTAAATATCAGTCTGTATATATTTTCTATCCTATCTGATTCGCTTCAACCATGAATCAAAACTTAATAATAGATTATAATATAGCAGTCAAAACCCAAAAACTATAGTTTGACATGATATCAATTATGATTGTTATTGAAACTGTATGTGCTATGAGGTCGAAAGATCAAACGAAGTACAAATTTTTGAGGTAAATTTTCTGGTATAATAAATTATTGTCGAGGCTATAAATAGATTTATTTAAATATTTAATTTTTTAGACACAAAGTTGCATAAATTGGGATTTTTTTTAAATAGCACTGTCTATATTTTTAGCCTCTATTTCCCACAACATAATATATATCTCACTGAGTTTAAATAACTATCATAGTTGATATCTTGTACAACTATAGTTCCTGCGGTTTTGATCGCCAGTTCATAATCAAATATTAAATTGTGTTATTGTTGAAAATGAAATTTTTATGCGAAACAGATAGGGTAAATATGTACAGGGTGCTATTTAAAAGTATCCAATTTAACCTACTTCTGGTCCAAAAAAACGAATTATTACAAAAAACAAGCTATAGCCTCAACAAAAACTGATTAGGCCAAAAACTTAGCTCAAAAAGTTGCGTTTTGTTTCGTCTTTCGATCTCATAGCAAACTGAGTTTCAATAACTATCAGTCATAAACCAAGAATAATTTTTGCAAGATATTGGGTTTTGACTGCCATTTTATAATCATTATATGTATTGAGTTATGGTTGAAAAGAGAATTTTAATGCGAAACAGATAGGCTCAAAAATACACAGGGTGCTATTTAAAATAAGTCTATTTCACGGACTTCCGGTCTGAAAAACAAATTCAAAAAAGCTAGTTATAGCTTTGGCATTAACTGATTAAGTCAAAAAATTTAGCTGTGTTTCATTTGTTTCAATAACTGTCATAATTGATATCATGGTCAACTATAGCTTTTGCAAGAAATTCGAATTTGGCCGCCGTTGTATTTACAAATATTAATAGGTCTTTGATATTAGTTTAAAAATAGCTTAATAGAAAAAAATATACAGTGTGGAAAAAAAGTATGGACTACCCCTAATAATTAGGTTGTCTTTAGGTTTTATGAGAAACGCTCAAACACGTCAATTTAGTGTTTGAGTTTCCTACATTCTGACAAAATTCATTTGTTTTTTTATTGACATCTGTCAAAAATATGACGTCATCGACTTATTTTTTAAATGGCAATATATGGCATGTGATACATCATTCGAAAGGTCTTTCTCACTCAGTATGTTCCTAGATTTTTGGCCGATTCTGTTACGCCGTTTCAAAATGGCGACCGTTCAATAGTAAAAATTATCTTAAGTTAACTCCCAGTAAAAGGAAAACTCTTTTTTATTTCATTAGAAAAAGACGCAAACTATTGAGCATAGTTTTACTGATACTTACACTAAAACAGCAAGCAGTATTAAATAAAACAAAACAAGAACATAACAAAAAAGAACAATCATAACGTATAGAAATAATAATAATAAATAATAAAAGAGATCTGCTAACCATTACCATTCTTATGCGGCACTTTAGATCATCAATATTTCTTGGTCTATTTAAAAAAAACCTTAGATTTCAAATAATCCCACGAAAAAAAGTCCAAAGGGGTCATATCAGGTGACCTGGTGGCCATTCAACGTGACCCCGTCGTCCAATCCATTTTCCTGGAAACATTAAATCGAGATATTTTCGAACTTCTCTGGCATAGTTTGTTGTGGCCAAATGTTTGGACTGGGCAAAACGGGATTATTGTGGCCAGGATAAAGAGTGACTAAAGCTGGCAAAAGATCAAACTGCAGAGAATCTTACTGGACCACCAGTAAGATTTCCTTCAAATAAAATTGGTCCTAACACTTTACCTTTCAATATGCCTGCCAATATATTAAGTTTCTCAGGTGATTGATTATGCGCTTCTTGAATCCATCGTGGATTTTCTTTGGACCAATATCCACAATTTTTCCTGTTTACAGTACCGTTAAGGTAAAAAGTCGCTTTCATCTGAAAATAAAATATTGGCGGCAAAGTTTTCATCTTGATGACAAATTGGTTGCATGATTTCGCAGAATTGCAGTCTTCGGTCGAAATCATCCTCATTTAATTCGTGTCCCAGGCAGACTTTGTAAGAGTGGTATTTTTCTTTGTGCCAAATTGTTTGCACAGATTTGTGAGTTATTCCCATATCAAGTGCTATTTCCGGACTGGCACTATGCGGATTTTTTTCAACAGCCAATATGATGTCAAGCTGAATATTTTCATGTACCTTCGGCTTTCCACTTGTAGGTAAATTTTTAACACGGCCATGTTCCTCGAATTTTCTTAAAAATCTTGCAAACGGTGGATTGCGAAATCGGCGTTCGGTCTGGATGAATTTGATTAAAAAGTTCACGTACCTCGTTAGTAGATCTGCGACGATCTCCGTAACCAACCACCATAAGAGTTTCAATACGTTCTTTTTCACTGCGCGACACTTTTTTTGATTATAAAAAGAAAAACATTTGAATACAAAGCAATGATAGTAAAACTTACTAATGTAAGCAATTGTCAAACTGACAATAATTTTTGTTTGTTTATTTGATTTGTCTAAGCTTACTATGACCATAACTATTATTGCGTCGACATTGAGATATCGAATTTCTTTTTCCACGATGGATTTAATAACAAGCTCAGGCCAAGAAGCTTAATGAGACAGGCATTGAATGATACATTCTTAGGACTTTGTTGGTGTGATTGACAATTGATTAATAGTTTTGTTTTACAAATAAGAGATTTCTTTTTACTGGGAGTTAACTTAAGATAATTTTTACTATTGAACGGTCGCCATTTTGAAACGGCGTGACAGAATCGCCCAAAAATCTAGGAACATACTGAGTGAGAAAAGACCTTTCAAATGATGTATCACATGTCATATATTGTCATTAAAAAAAAAGTCGATGACGTCATATTTTTGACAGATGTCCATAAAAAAAATGAATTCAGTCAGAATGTGGGTAACTGAAAAACTAAATTGACGTGTTCGAGCGTTTCTCATGAAACCTAAAGACAGCCTAATTATTAGGGGTAGTCCATACTTTTTTTCCACACTGTATAAAGTTTTGCCACTTGGGCATTTAAACTGGTCTAGGGATGTACCTTCGAAAACAAAAGAGCTCCCAAGCAACAAGTGGGAGCTTCATCCCTTAAACCCACCCCTAGCGTGCAATTCGGTAGTTTTTCGCGTTTTTCTGGAAACCTGTTAGTCCCACAAAAAACTATGTTACAAGAAATGTTCCTCATGAAATTCTAAAAAAAGGTTCTACTACCTAAGTGACTCCGAGCAGAAGTTTTTGAGAAATCCGCTATTAAAGTATGGGGTGCATTAACAGAAATTAACGAACACGGTATAATCATCATGCATTATTCCGGAACTCTGTGACTTCATTAAGCTTGGATTATAGTGAAGAAGGGATTTATATAAAAGTTTTAAGGATTATACAGGAGCACTAGTTTCCACACCACCACTGAGGTAGAGTTGTTGGTGCGGTTTTTTAAGTGGTTTCTCCTGGAGACCTAATCCAGTAAATGAAAATAAATTAAATTTATAATATCTACATCATCTGTGAAATCTGTATTGGCACAGCTCTGACCACGGCAATTTCTGCACTGCAATTGCAATTTCTGGTTGTACAACGTAAGCCTGATTTAGTATAGCTGCATCTCTTTCCACAACCTTGTTTACAATTGCAGGTTATCAATTTTAAAATAGAAGCTAGGGCGGGTGGCTCAGTGGTGAAGACCGTCAAATACAACAGTAATTTTGTAACCATAGCGTTTATGTATAAAATTGGTATATGCAGAGTAGACATCTCCAAAGATACCTTCTTTTGGCCACACCATGTGATGAAGCAGGCAACCACCATCAAGAACAAAATGGTAACCTGGAGTGTTTATTTGTTGCTCCGCGACTTCGTAGAAAATATCGTAGAGCGATGATTTTTTTGTTTTCTCATTAACCTAGCATTATCAAAAACGAGCTCGTACTTAAAACACGAGCGCAGATCTTCAGGAGCATTGAAGCTCTATACAGCGAAATTATTAGAGAGTAGTCTAAGTGAGCGAAGATATGTTTATTTTAACAAATATGTTGCCCAAGCGGGCAGTACTGTGGTTCTTTCAAAATTACCTCCCATATCGGCAGCACTACAGCAACATTCTCGTCGTAGTTACCTTCAAGTGCAAATATGGCGTGACAACATTTGCAGCCTGAGCTACGGGTGTGGAAAAAAATATGATGCACTGTCACATGTCTGCACCAGCTTCTATTTTAAAATTAATATCCTGCAGTTGCAAACAAGGTTTTGTACTAAATCAGGCTTACGTTGTACCACTATGCGCAGAAATTGTCGTGGCCAGAAGTTGTACTAATACATATTGCACAGATGCTGTAGATACTACAGAGGACTTTATAAATTTATTTTCACTTAGTGTATTAGGTCTCTAGGAGGAACCACTTAAAAAAACGCGCCTATAACTCTAGCTCAGTGGTGGTGTGGAAACGAGTGCTATTGTATAATCCTTAAAACTTTTACATAAACCCCTTCTTCACTATAATCCAAGCTTAATGAAGTCACAGAGACCCGGAATAACACCCAAGATAAGAGATTATACCGACTTCGTTAATCTCTGTTAGTACACCCCGAACTTTTTAATAGCTGATTTCTCGAAAACCTCTGCTTTGAGCAACTTAACCTCTTTTATGTAGAATTTTATAAGAAGCATTTCTTGTAATATATTTAGTTCTGTAGGACAAACAGTTTTCCAGAAAAACGCGAAAAACTACCGAATTGCACGTTAGGGGTGGGTTTAAGGGATGACGCTCTCACTTGTTACTTGGAAACTTTTTGTTTTTGAACGTACATTCCTATACAAGGTTAATTCCTAAGTGGCAAAATTTTATAATATTTTGTCTATTTATGCTAACTTCAATGGAGTAAGTGGAACAGATATGATAAACACTATAAACAGATATGCAGACTGATATTAAAAAAAAACTATGCTACTTCCGGGTTAAACGGTAAAACAAAAAATGCTGGTATGGCTCGATAGAAGGACAAGCACCCATTAGAAAAATTTCAAAATAATATATTTTTAAATAATTTTGTTATATGACCCATGTGTCACCCATGCAGTAGGTATATGGAATTACTGTTTAGTTTCGCTTATCCTTTTTGTGCAAAACTGCAATGATTTATGCTCGGATTTATGGTTCAGATAATTGCCCAATATTCAGTCCTAAATTGCAAATGGATATGTTGGAGTCACGGAAACTAAAAATAGAAGAAATGCTGAATTGTGAAAGTTTTATTTATTATATTATCAAAGCAGTGATTTGTGAAAAACTTTGTAGTTGACTCAAACCTTATCGTTAACCTTTCATCTGCGTTTTACAAAAGAAGTTACATATATATATTTTTAAATAATCGCTAGGAATTTCTCAAATATTATTTCTTAGTTGAAACGCATTATGGTATAAAATCCAATTAGACAAAACAAAAAACCTTAAAATTTATTGTTCGTCGATGTAGTAAATTGTTTCCAAGTATTGCATATATTTTTTATTACACATTCACCGGTACGTTTGGGTTAGTTTTAGTTAATCTGCGTTAGCATTGACCAGTTCAAGTTAGTAACATCGGCCAGCTTCGATTTGTTTAGGTTAGCCTAGAATAGTTTCGTATAGCCTGTCTTTTTATGTATAAGTTAGTTTCGTTAGGCTGCTTAAGCTTAGCTTAGGTTAGTTTCAGTTAACATAGCTTAGCTTGCGCCATTTTGACTGCGATTAAAAATCGAACAAGTTTAAATGCTGATTAGGAGAGAATCCAGCTTTTTCAAGTTACGGAATAATAAAGTAATTTTTTATATTAATGAGACATAGACTACCTACAAATCACAATCAAAATCACTTTCCTGAAGTAATCACACTCTTCTTCAATTAAAACAAACTGAGAGTAGACAGAAGTGAATAGTCTATAGTGAATAATTACCGTCTAGACATATGTACATCAGTATTAAACGTGTACTGAAATATGATCATCGATGTATTTCCACCCAAAGCTGCTAGGAAAACGAAAGTCTGCTTAAGATAAATTGGGAAAATATAAATTTGGTCTAATTTTGCTAGTCCAAATATTTTTTTAGATCTGAAGATTTTTCCAAATTTTACTTTTGAACAGTTTTTTTGTTTTTATCATCGACTTGTCGTGCGTCCTACCTAAGAATCAGAAATGTAATAATTGCCTAAAAATAATCGGGCTTTGGTGTCAGTCCCCTCTATATTGATTATTATTATTGATATTGAGGAAGCAACCAAGGATTGCAAACAAGTTACGTGAAAAATCACTTGTATAATAAATTATTATTTTTGTATAATGCAGTTGCATTTTGGTATAGCAAGGGAAATGTATGATGAGTGAAAAAAATCCATGATTTGTACTCTGATTTTTTAGGCAACTTTCGTTTTCCCAAAATATCGTCAGAAATTAAATTTCGGGGTCATGCCTGGCTCGTATCTTTTATATACCGTTCATTATAATATTGCCACTCAAGTAGGATACTTTTAACGAAGTTTTGAAAAATATAATCAAAACCGCTTCTTGATACGTTCATTCGTTACGTAAATATAAGTATTGAGAAGTGCCTAGAGATAGTGCCTATAAATCTGCCTTAGCAAGCCTATTATTTAGCAGTGCTGATAAAACTAGGCTCAAAGCGCATAGCATTTTTTTAGGTAGATTGTCGAGATTACAGTCCCACTTTTATTACCGTTAATATAATTTTATTTTATTGTTTATTTTACTTTAATTTAATTTTTATTTGTTTTTTTTTTATTTTTCTATGCTTTATTTTATTTGAGATTATTTGACCGATATTTCATTTTTAATTATTTATTTTAAATATCCGGCAGTATAGTTAAAACCCTGCTTCGACAGAATAATTTTTCAATACTGTTAATTTTAATTAAAATTTTTTCATCATTTTTTACATCTAGCAGTCAGTGTAGCTAAAACTCAGCATCAATGGTATTAATTTACTTTATTTAAGGAATATTCGGTACAATTTAATTCTAAAATTTTAATAGTTTTAATTTATTGACACTTCAAAATGTATAAATTCAAATTAATTAGAAAAATTAGCGACATTCCTATTCTTAAACTTCGTTTTGATTTAATTTAATACCTTCAATTTATTTCAATTTGATTTAATATATAATATTTTTACTTTATATTCTATTAATTTATTATAATTTACTGATTTGATGCAATTGACAGTGAAAGAGCTTCAACTGTATAAATTTATTTGTGAAGGGATTGGCGACACATTTTTTTTTTAAGTTTAACTTCATTGAATTTCGTTATTTTATTTTTATTTTTATATATCTTATAATAATATATTTTAATTCCTATTTCATATTGTATTCCTATTTCTGTATGAACATAGTTTTTTGCGAAAATTGGCGACATATTCATAAAAAACTTTATTAATTATTTTATTATTATTATTTTTATTTATTATTTTTTTGTGTGTTATTTTAGTTTATTATTTTATTTTACTTTTACTTTATTTTAATTTATATTTCTTTGTTTCAATTTATTTCTCCTTTTCATTTTGCAGCTATTTTATTCAAATTTATTTAATTTATATATTTTATATATCCAGCAGCTTAGTTGCGATTGATTTTCGATTGTATGAATTTAATTTTAAGAAAGATTGGCGACAGATATGTATTTTTAAATTTTGTTAATATTAATTTGATTTAATTCCAATATTTTGTCTGTTGTTTTATTTTATTTTGGTTCACCCTCGTTTATGTAATTTTATTTTATATTTTGATCAAAGTTTTAAATCTAAGTCAACTAATTTTAATGTTTTTCAATAAAATTAATTTTTTTTTCATGCTACTGATTTTTTATTCAAATATCGCCATTACTTAATTATTTATTATTTTTTTTTTATCTAATTTCAGTTTATTTTATTTTACTATTACTTTATTTTCATTTATTATTTTTGTATTATTTTTTTTTTTCAATTTATTTTTCTTTTCATTTTACAGCTATTTCATTCAAATTTGTTTACTTTATATATTTAATATATACCCAGGGGTTTAGCTACGGTTCATTTTGGAATGCATGGATTTAGTTTTAAGGAAGATTGACCACAGATAATTTTTTAAATTTGGTTATTTTTAATTTCATTTAACTGCAATATTTTGTTTTTATTATTGTTTTATTTTATTTTGCTTCACTCTCGTTTATGTTATTTTATTGTATATATAATTCAAATTTTTAATTCTAATCCAAACTATATTAAAATATTTTCAATAAAATTACTTTTTATTTCATGTTACTGTTTTTTTTTAATTCAAATATCGTCATTACTTAGACATACCCTATCTTTAATATGCACAGGATTGAACAATACTATTAGCTTAAAAAATTGCCCTAAAATAATGAAGAAATGCTTTGTCTGCAAGGTATTTCGAATATCTTTCTAATTTGCAATAAAAAGGAAAATTAAAAAAAAATCGACTTAAATTTACCACTACATACAAAACACACAAATCAACCCAAATATTATTTAATTACTGAATCACTTAATATATTTACTGTAGCTTACGGCTTTTGTCACAAAAATGTGAAAGTAAGAGAGAGCCACAATAAGTTATTACATTGTCCTAAACAGAAATCACATCAACATAGACATTAAATAAATTTTTGTACGACCATGCTATTTTGAATGGTTTACTAATTTTTAGAACGCTAAACTGTGTTTACTAGTTGCTAGGGATAATGTGACGGTAAGTAATTTACTTATCGTTTAGCTGAACGGTAAGTAAATTTCTTATATGTCAAGCGCGTTTGACAACAATGTGACAATAAAAATTATAATAAGTACAGACCTATCAATAACAACAAATTCAATACCTTGTAAAAAACTACAAGACAAAAAAGTGCCCAACAGACAAATGCTCTAAAAATTTGCTTGCTGCGTATAATGGTCGTAGAAAAAATAGTACAAACATTTCGAACAGTAAGAAGCTTACCGATCTCCTCCAATATTGGCGACTGAGCGAACATTGTCGTCGATGGGTAAACTATCTTTACTGTTCTTGATATTTAATATACTATAAATTGCTTTTGTTGGAAATGTAGTTTTGTGAAGATTAACTGCACTAAATGGATGTTTCTCCGTGAAACATGGTTTTTATTTTTAAGATATTTAGAAAATTTTCTCAATTTGCTGTCGAGAATAGGAACGAAATTTACAAAACTTATGACTGGATACAAGACACAAACAAAATAAAAACATTATTTAATTATTGAACCACCTATTATATCTAATTGTCGTATATTTTATATTTTTACGTCATTCCCATAATTTGATATATTGAAAAAGTCACTTTCCATGTTAGTCTTTTTTTCAACAATAGGCAATTCTACTTTCCTTTGATAATATTTTGGTCAAAATTATGGTATATGGTACAAACGGTTAATATTTTAATCGAATTTTGTACACTCTTTACTTTAAATAATGCTTTTTTCTGCAATGTTATAGTAAGTATCATGTCCTATATTTAAAAAAAAAATCCACTCTCTTAAATGGAGGAAATGCCAGGCATTGCAAAACTTGGAGGCAATATCATGTATCGCGTCGTATATTTTAATAGGCCTTTTCCACACTCTTTCAACTTCAGGTAATATCACTTTCATGAAATAATATTCTTTGCAAAGTTCTGAGCCGATATCATGTATCAAGGCCTATATATTTATCACACCCTTTCAACTTCAAGTAGTGCTATTTTCCTGTATTAATATTCTTGGAAAAGTTATCGTCTTTTCCACTCTTTCAGCTTTAACTAAGGCTGCTTTTCTGTCGCAACATCATGTATTATGGCCCATTTTTATATTCATTTTTACATTGCCACACTTATACAATTTTAAGTAATGCCACTTTCTTCCGATAAAGTTCTATGCAAAATTCTTAACCGATATCATGTTTCATAACAGATATCATATATCGTATCCTATATCTTTACCGTCGCTTCCACACTTTTTCAACTTAAATAATGCCTGAAATATCCTATGCAAAACTTCTGACCCGTTATCATAAAACATGGTGAATGTCTTTATCGCCTTTTTCACACTATCTCAACTGCAAGTAATATCATTTTCATGTGATAGTCTCCTTGTCAAACTTCAGAACTGATACCAAGTGTCATGACCCACACACAATCTTTCAATTTTAAGTAATGCCAGTGGCCTGCAATAAAATTCAATGCATTCTGAGCATATCATGTATCGTCGCTTACATCTTTATCGTAATTTCCACATCTTCAACTTGTAATACCGGTCTACTTTTACAATATTTTATTCAAACATTTAAACCGACATTATGTATCATTGCCTGTATATGCACGCTCTTTCAACTTTAAATAATGCCTATTCTCTTCTGAAATATAATATGTAAATATCTCGTTGGATATCGTGCCACATGGCCTATGTGTCCATTATCTCTTTCACACTTTTTCAACTTTAAGTAATATTTAATGGCCAATATCATATATCACGACCTATATATTTATCGTCTTTCCATACTCTTCCAACTTTAACTAAGGCCTTCAACTTTGCAAACTTCTGAGCCTATATCATGAAACATGAATTATATTATTATTATTATTATTATTATTATTATTATTATTATTATTATTATTATTATTATTATTTTACACTTTTTCAACTTTCAATAATGCCACTTTCTTCCGATAAAGTTCTATGCAAAATTCTTAACCGATATCATGTTTCATAACAGATATCATATATCGTATCCTATATCTTTACCGTCGCTTCCACGCTTTTTCAACTTAAATAATGCCTGAAATATCCTATGCAAAACTTCTGACCCGTTATCATAAAATATGGTGAATGTCTTTATCGCCTTTTTCACACTATTTCAACTGCAAGTAATATCATTTTCATGTGATAGTCTCCTTGTCAAACTTCAGAACTGATACCAAGTGTCATGACCCACACACAATCTTTCAATTTTAAGTAATGCCAGTGGCCTGCAATAAAATTCAATGCATTCCGAGTATATCATGTATCGTCGCTTACATCTTTATCGTAATTTCCACATCTTCAACTTGTAATACCGGTCTACTTTTACAATATTTTATTCAAACATCTAAACCGACATTATGTATCATTGCCTGTATATGCACGCTCTTTTAACTTTAAATAATGCCTATTCTCTTCTGAAATATTATATATCAATATCTCGTTCGATATCGTGCCTCACGGCCTATGTGTCCATTATCTCTTTCACACTTTTTCAACTTTAAGTAATGTTTAATGGCCAATATCATATATCACGACCTATATATTTATCGTCTTTTCATACTCTTTCAACTTTAACTAAGGCCTTCAACTTTGCAAACTTCTGAGCCTATATCATGAAACATATGAATTATATATTTTTTTGACACTTTTTCAACTTTCAATAATGCCATTTTCTTGCTATAACATTCCATACGAACATCTGAAATTTTATCATGTACCATATATTATATATTTATCGTCTTTTTCAAACTGTTTCAAATTTAAGAAAATGTGATAATAGACAAGGCAAATTTCTCAGCCGATACCATTTTTATGGTCGTTTCCACACAGTTTTCAACTTTAAATAACACAACCTATCTGCGACAGTATATAATCTGGCTTCTGAGCCGATATCTTCTATCCAGTCCTATATTTTAGTCGTCTTTTCCATTCTCTTTAGGTATTAAATCCACTCGGTCAATTGCATGCAATGTCACTCTCCTTTGATAAAAAATATTCTATAAAGACCTTGAAGGCGATATTAAGAGCCTTTCACAAAAACGCCATTACTATTCCAAAAATTGTTGACGTACTAGGCCCTTAGAACACCCAAGAGAATCTAGAACAATTAGCTGTAATATAACCAACTTCTTGAATATGATCATAAGCGGGGTCCACGGAAAAAGTTTCTTGGACCCTGTCTTAAGCAATTTTGCCCATAGAAAGAAACGTAATTTGAATCTATGTAGCAAGTTAACTTCAACAACAAATCCAGAGATGGTCCCGGATTGTCTTTGGAAAAAATCTGTAAAATCTATTCGACACAAAATCCATGATTTAATGTTTTCTTTGATGATAGAAGCTACGAACTGGAACGATCTTGATCTCTTGCATTTCCTATAACGTTATTAAATTGAAAAATTAATTTTCGTTGATAAAAACTGCAGTTACCCATGAAGTACTTCATTAGAAGGACTCGATAAAATATCTTATTACTATTTGCAAGCTAATTAAGAAGATATTATTTTTTAAGTTCACGCTTGGATACTTGTCTTCTTAATTTTACTTAACCTTCCCGATTAATAACCTAGACAATGGCAATGCAAGAATAGGAAAATGGTCGACCTTCTTCTACCTGATTACCGTACTAATATCTTCCATAGTCCGAGCCATAAAGTTAATTTTTTGTTGCGAAATCCTCCAGACCATAGTCTACGTGAATGTTATTTTCAGCGTAAAAACCAAATAACAAAAATTGGTTATTAGTTAATAGAAGATTTTCATTAATTATTCTTAAAATATTTTCCCATATTTCTAGCTTGATAATTATGTTTTGTCTACTCCTATACTTTAATTGGTTTATGAGACATTTACTACCAGTTACCAGTATCATAATGAAGCTCATTATGATACTGACGTTTCATTATTAAACTGGGTTATAACCAATCAAAATTCAACATCTGAGTGATATTCGGTCAATATTAAAGACAGCCATGATCATGACAGATTTGAAATTTATCAATTTTGGCAGTTCATAGACATGGTCCTAGAAAAAATAGTGTATGAAACTCACATTTACTGACCTTCGCATTTGTTACGTAACTCTGATGCTCCTCATAATTAAATGCTCATTGCATAATATACTATTATATGCTAAGCACCTCATAAGACCCCATACAAAAGAGTTAATGAGATCGAAAGCGGGGCACTCCTCCTCTTCCACTGATTCGTCTGTCTGTTAAATTAATTAGACAAGCATCATTAATAGATAAAATTACCACATTTGCCGAGCGCTATTTGGTTTCTCATAATAATGAGAAGCCCCAATTCTAATCATGTCACAAACACATTCCTAAGAACCGATATTTTGTATTAACATTGGCAACGTCGGACTTTTCTGTTCTTAATACATTTGGTTCTCTGAATTGGTCGGGGGTTATAAAATTTGGACATTCCAAATACAATGAAATTCGGACTTTCAGTTTGAAATTTGATTATCAATTTAATAAAATTCGGAAATATAATTAATAAGTCGCAATTTTATAAAATTGTATTTGCAAAGGGTGGAAATTAATAGAAGTTTTACTTTAAAATTGAAATTTAATAAAATTCGTGGAATTTTGGAAATGGAATAATTACATATACCTAATTCAGAATTCGAAGCTAATAAAATTTGAATTTCGAGGTGGGATTGCTATTAAATTCAGACTTCGAAAAGAAAAATTAGAACAATTCGGGCTTCAAGTTTGGAACTAAATTAAATTAGTAATTTAATACAATTCAGACTATAAAGTCTGAATTTAACTCAGATTTCAATAAAATTTTGACTGCAAGTCAACATCACAATTTACTAAGAGTCGGATTTAACTGGACCTTTTATAAAATTAGATTTGAAAACAGAAAGTAGTGAGTTATGAGAACGTAGCCTACATTTTAATATATTTCAATTGCAAAGTCCGATTTTTTTTGTAAAATATCGACTTTGAATTTTACCTTGAAGTCCAAATTTTATTAAGTTTTGTGATCGAAATTCGAATTTATATCATTCCACCTTCAAAATCAGCAATTTTATAAAATAATAAAATAACAACTTCAAAGTAAGAATTTAGTGTGGAATTTTAAAAGAATCGAAGACTTTCAAATATTCACTTAGCACAATTCTGACTAGGAAGTCAAAAACAATGAATGACGTTAAAGTGGGAACATCTTGGAATTTTGTTATATTCTGACTTCATACCATTGATTTATCTCGGAATTTTTTACAATTTTAAGTCAGAATACAATAAAATTCTGACTTAGGAGTCAGAAAAATATTTCATTCTGAGTTCAAGGTAGAACCTGCGCTTGTAATTTAGTACAACTCAGACTTTGAATTTGGAATACTTAATAAAAACGACTGAATTATTCGTTTGATATAATTCATACTTCGAACTCATAAAGCAATAAAATGTTTACTTCAAAACAGAAATTTATTTCGGAATTTATCAAAATTCGTACTTAATAGCCGGAATTTGTCTGGGAATTTAGTAGAATTATTCATAGTCAGAATACAGTTAAATTCAAACTTCGAGGTCAGAATAAAATGAAATTCTGTCTTCAAGGCCAAACTTTAACTTACTCGAAAGATAACACAATTTAGATTTCAAAGTTGAAATTTGATAAAATTCGCAGCAGGAATTTTTTTCAGAATTTAATAAAACTTGGACTTGGACTCAGAATTTAATAAAATTCGAAATTCGAAGTCAAAAAGAAATACAATTCCGACTTCAAGGTGGGAATCTACTACAGAATTTAATGGAATTACAACATAGAAGATGAAATTTATCAAAAGGTGAACAGATCAGAGTGCAATAAATTTCTAGCTTCAAACTCAGAGCAGGAAATTAAAAAAAAAATCCGAGTTGGTGCCGGTATTTATTAAAATTCAGATTTTAAGCTATTCGTGCACTAGAATTCGGACTTCGAAGATAGAGAACAATACAATTCTTGCTTAAAACTGTAAATGTACTGGAATTTAATAAAATTTTAAGTTAGAGTATAATTAAATTTGGCTCCAAAATTAGAATAAAATAAAATTCTGACTTCCAGATTGTAATTTAACTCGAAGTTAAATACATTTCGGCCTTCCAAGTTTGAATTTAGTAAACTATGACATAATGAAGTGTAAATACAATAAATATTATAAATATTGGAAGTTTGCTTCATATTTTATTAAAATGTCAATTTAGAAAACAGAATTTGATAATGTTCGAACAAAATCAGAGTTTAACTCCTCACCAAATAAGGACTTTGAAGTTAGAACGAAATATACTTAGAGAATCAAAGTTGAAATTTAGCGTGGAATTTTGGTGAAATTGAAATTTGAGGTCGCTATTTAATAAAATTCAAATTATTGATTTAATAAAATTTGGATTTCGAAGTCAGAAAGTAACAAAATCATGACTTTGAATATGGACTTTACCAGATTTAGACATCAAAATTTAAATTAATGAAAATAGACCCAGAAAATAGAATACAATAAAATTATAACTTTGAAATCAAAGTGAAGAAAATGTTGACTTGGAGGTGGATACTTAGCTCGAACATACCGTTCAGGCTTCGAAGTTAGAATTGAATAAGATGCTCATTTTAAAGTAAGGAAACAATAGAATTTAGATTTTAAACTGAGAATCCGTTCAGAATTTAATACAATTAGGAAATAAAAACTGAATATATTTCAATTAATTAACCGTAATAAAATAATATTCCACATCATAAGAAAATTAAATTCTGACATGAAAGTGGAAATTTATCTCAGAATTTAATAAAAGTTGGATTTCATAGCTGTAGTTTATCTCGACATTTAATAAAATTTCAAGTTATAATGAAATTCTTACTTACAATTCAGACTTGAACGTCGGAATTTAATAAAATTTACACTTTGTAGTGAGAAAACAATACGATTTGGACATGTAAGTGGGAATTTGCGTTAGAATTTAAGAAAATTCAGACCTAGAAGAAATAATTTCCGAAGAGAAAATTTCAAACTTTAAAATCTGAATTTGGCGCGAATTTAAAAGTTCGAAACATATAATGTTTCATAAAATTAAAGCTTCGAAATACTCAATTAATAAAATTCGGACTTCGAAAGAAGTTAGAAAAAGTGAAAATGTATCTCACGATTTCTTAAAACTCGGAATTTAAGTCGAATTTTATTATAAAATTCAAAGTCAGAATATCATAAAACTTGAACTTCTAAGCTAGATAAACACATTTGACTTTAGGGTCGGAACTGAATAAAATTTCTAAGTTGGAATTTAATAAAATTTACACTGAAAACAAAACACAATAAAATTTGGCATTTAAACTGGTAATTTACTTAGACGGAATTTATTAGGATTCGGATTTAAATCAGAACTAACTCATAATTAAGTACAATTCTGACTTAACGTTACAAATTTCAAGCTTCAAAGTTAAGGCACGGAAATTAGATAGAAATAAAGATTTTATGGCAAGTATTTTTAATCGTTTACTAAAATTCAGACTTCGGAAATAGATAGCAATACAATTATGATCTAAAGTTTTAAATGCCTTGGAATTTAATAAAATTCAAACTTTATAGCTAGAATTTATCGCTAAGTTTAATAAAATATCATGCCAGATTAAAATGAAAATCCGACTGAAAGGTTCTAATTTAACACGGAATTTACTAACATTTAGTTGGAATTTGACAAAATTCAGAGTTAAGTCAGAAAATAGTAAAATCTTGATTCGAAATTGGGAATGTTCCACAGAATTTAATATAATTATTGACAAAAAAATCCAATTTCAAGGTTGGAACTTAACTCAAAATTTAATACTATCCAATCTTTAAAATTGAAATTTAATAAAATTTGGATTTAGGAGACAGAATACAATAGAATATAATAAAATTTTGATTCGAAATTGGGAATGTTCCTCAGAATTTAATTTAATTGGGCAAAAAATCCAATTTCAACGTTGGAACTTAACTCAAAATTTAATACTATTCATTCTTCAAAATTGAAATTTAATAAAATTTGTATTTAGGAGACAGAATACAATACAATTCGAACTTAGGCTTCAAAATAAATTTAAATTATGATTTAAGGGTTGGAACATAGCCCAAAGTATAAAAAATAAAAATAAATAAAATTCAGAAAATTTGGATTTCATACTGGAAATGCACCTCGGTTTATTGGGAATTAGAAGGCGGAATTTAATTTAATTCTTGATAAAATAAATAAAAGCATTAACTAATTTAAGAACTTAATAAAACTTGGACTTGATAGCCAAAATTTCGGAATTTAACAAAATTCAAAGAGAAAATATAATAAAATTTGAACTTCAAAGTCAGAATATATTGAAACTTAGCTTTAAATTTAATAGAATTCAGACTCAGGTTGGAATTTAATAAAATATTACGCATTTAATTTAAAATACAATGAATAAGTGTTGGGTTTCAAAGTGAGGAATTTACTTTATAATTTAATAAAATTCGGTCTAAGAAGAGGTACTTTAAAAACGAATCAGGATTTAACCGTAATTAAATAAAATTTGTACTTTCAAATTAGATCGAACCAAATATCAAACTTCAAAGTCGCGGCATATTTTATAGACCGCTTGACAGCATTCGAATTTGGCCACCAAATAAAGTGAAATATGGGTTGTTTGCACGTTGGGAACCAGTGCACAAGTTAGTCGCGTCAACGTCGGCGTCGCGTCGGTGGGACGACAAATTGCTGCATATACCATTACTTTATCCCGTTTCAATTCCTCATAGATTCTTTAGTTTAGTGGGAAGTAAGTATGTTTAAACTTGCATACTGTTCCGTTTGCTTTGAAATTAACCCAAATTAACCTAAATTATTCTAAACTAACCTAAACTAACTTATTTGATTTTTTTTTTTGGATATTGTAACTAAAACTTGTACATTTTTGCCTGCATGCGTTCGGGGTTGGCGTTTACGTGTCTAGGCTTGTATTTCATTGACTTACTATAAATCTTTTATAATTAAAAAATTTTATTTATGAGATAACTACTCTGGCATATATAATACTTATCGCTTCTGTGTCTTATCTGTGCATGCGCTTGTTCGCCAGCGACGTGCCGAGACACGTTTCTATTTAACTGTTTCTTCTACGTTCTTCCGGTCGTTGCGTCTCACGCTTTCTATCTATTATCTTTGTGTTCTTCGCTTTTTAGATCTTGCAGAATCTTCAAAAAAAGAGAACGGAAAGAAGAGGGCGTTACAGCTCGGACCTCAACAAGTCCAACACGAAAAGCAGTCTCATCTTTAAGGTAAACCGCTTCTGACCCGCTTGGCATTGCGCATGTCCGAATCGCTGCGCTTCGCTTCCGCTCTTCACACGATACCATTATGTTTTCACTATTATTGTTATTATTATTATTATCGTATATTTTGTAATAGTTCGATTCAGTTAATATAGCTTCATTTTCAACACATACGCAGTTGTTAATTTTTTTAAAAGTAGATCATGTCTGCCCTCAACACAAAATCGGCTTGCTCGTAGTAGTACCGCGATCGATTCGGTCATGCATTGTAACTAACCCAAACTAACTCATTTGATCATGGTGTACTGTACAGTCGTGCTCGATTCGAAATTGGGACAACCTTTATAGTCGTGTCTAACTCTCATATATGGGACAATGCAAAATCATTTACTATAAACTTGTTTCATTCAGACATGCACCCTTGGAAGGCCATTGCGAAACTTCAATGGTGGAAACTAAGGATTTTAATTGCCATTTCATTTAACCATTTTTTTACTGGAATTTTCCCCCACAAAGAGTTCGCATATTTCAATTAAAAACGTGTTTCATTAAGAGAGCACATGAATTGTCAATAGGTATAAGGTCTGGAATCTTGGAAGGCCGCTGCAAAACCTTAATTAAACCAATTTCAGTTTTTTTCTTGTAAATAGGAAAGTTTAAGCTTCATTTTGGTTTTTCATTAGGATTCCAAAAATATACCGCTTTATAAAGCTTTAGGCAGGTCTGTATACAGCTTTATACAGGTCTATATATGAAATGTATAAAGGTGTATAAATCTTTCTAAAACTGAATAAATTATGTGTACAGATCTGTATAAAAGCTGTATCAAGTATCATGGAGTATAAACCTATGCGAAGCGATCTAAAAGCTGTATCAGACCTGTGTAGAGCTGTATAAAAGCTGTATAGAGCTACATAGAAGTTGTATAAAGATGTATAAAAACTATATTGAGCTGTATATTTTTGGAATACCCAACTAGATCAAAAGCGAAAAAATCGCGATAATCGTTAAATTTTCTTATGGATATTTTCGTGTAAAAATCAGGAATTTTGAGCTAGAACGAACATAGGGTATCTACTTGCAGATATACAAGTCTGGAACAGTAATATTGAGCCAAACGTGCGTTTGTGATATAAGATGTTTAATTTAAAGGTTTATTCTTCAAATTTGGCAATAATTCAAGAATTGTTCGACGTACCAAATTCAAAATTGGCAGAATGGTAAAGCTTGAATCAAGTTATTTTTCTCCAAGGATCAATCCATATTTTTTTACCTATAAAACTGTAGACCCAAGATTATGATATTCACAGTACTTACTTGTGTAATCAAACCTGGTGCATTGTATATACTTGATTATCTAAATCGATTTTCGACATATTTGCACCCTAAAGCCTCATTTCATAGCACGTCCACTGCCTTATATGAAAATTGCCTAAGAAAATTGGTTGTGAATCACAAAATTAACAGGCCCAATTGAATTTCGCGGTTGTCGCCTAGCAACGATTTGCAAGTTATATCAATATTATTTAGGCATAAGTTCTATTCACTTTAGTGACTTGCGTAGCGGTTGGTCATGATTAGTTGACATTATTTTGATGCTTTAGACAATGACAATGTTATTATATTTTTCAGTTTTAGGGATTATGTAGTTCACAAATGGAAGGACATGGTTGTCAAAATATTTTGAAAGTAGCTATTAGTTAGAAATTGTTGAGATGCAGTCCTTAATAAGTTGTACTCAGACTATAACCCTATCGTCGTAGCTGATTAGATTTTTTTTCAAAGTCTGTAGTGCTGTTTGGTTGATTAATTTTAGTGAATTATAGTGGAGTGTTTGGACTAAAATCCGCCATTAGGTTTTGCTAAGTATTTAGATTTTATCGGCGTGCAGCGGTTTCGATGCAATAAACAAATAAAAAACTCGAACGGTCTAAAATCAGGTAGTTTACGCCGGGATAATACTGATCCGCTGGGTATTTTAAAAATAAAAACTTTTTTTCCTTCAGAATTGTTGTGTTTCTTACAAATCCGTTTGATTCGTCAGCGTTACATGCAACAGAACGCATGTGCTTTATGAAAAACTGCTATAATTTTCTATCCCAGTGGTCGGCAACCGTTTCAATGTGTGCTACGTTGGGAATATTTGAATAAACAGTGAGCTAGCTACCTAGTCGTATGCGACGACGCGACGTAAGCCAACCTAAATGAAATAATGCACAGTTGTATTCGATATACATGTATTTATTTTTCTAATGAACTAATATAAACTAATAATAAACTAATAACAGAATAACTAATATTCTAATACCTACTATATACCTACATCCATATCTACCGATCGTAGGTGTTTGAAAAATAAACAAAATTTGTATGCAGTCTCAATGGCATGTCACATACACTTTAAGAAAAGTAAATAAAAATATCAAAAAAGTAACGCACTATTTTAAACAAAAACATGTGCAGATAAAAAATTCATGTTCACAGTCAGACTCATCGATAAGTCTTTTAATGTTTGCAGTACCTAAAGTTTGACACAACCATTCGAATACAATTATTCAATGGTTCCTCTGTAAGTCGATTGCGATATTTGTTCCTAATAAACTTCATGGAAAAAACAAATTCACACAAATAGGTTGAAATAAATAACGCTTTCACCTACTGGTTTACCTCGGCCACCAACATCTACAAGCAAATGGACCACACATACTAGCCCTTACAGAAACACAAGTATGTTCTACAACAACAACAGTAAACTACCCCTATCCTGGTTACGACGTACACACCCGATTTAGACATAAGTTCGGAATATGCCTTATATGTTGTTTCTATCGCCCTCCGAGCGACAGAGCCTACCAAAGCTTTTTTACAACACTAGCTACCACTTTTGACTCGATCACCCTAATTCAAAAATAATCGTTCTGGGAGACTTCAATGCCCACAACACTAACTGGCTCAAATATCACAACAAGACCGACAACGAAGGTAGAGAAGCTGAAGCATTTGCCAGCAGCTGCGGGCTTACTCAACTTGTAGACGAACCAACTCGAACCTCAGAGAGGGGCGAATTCGCCGCCCTCCTGGATCATCTTCAACTTTTTCTAACCACCAATCCTGACCAGTACACAATTACAGTTGGTCCGCCATTAGGTACTTCCGACCACAAACTTATTACAACGGTTTGTGAATTGCCACTTCTCCAGAAGGATCCACCATTGCCTCGCAAAATCTGACATTACAATTCTGCAAACTGGGACGATCTAAGGGAGTTCTACCTAGATTTTCCTTGACTCGACGTCTGCTTTGGCACTAATGATCCGTCAGTCTGCTGTGAAGAGAGTACGCAAGTGATCTCCTCAGGAATGGAAGCATACATCCCAAATTCCATTTTGACGGTAAAAAGCAAGCCTACAAGTACTGGCAGCAAGAGCAGACCGCTGAAAATCGCAATTATTTCGTCGAAGCGAGAAACGAATGCAAACGTGTGATCGACGAAACTAAAGACAAACACAATCAAGGGATCAAAAATAAACTTTTGCAATGCCCTAGTGGCTCCAGGAATTTCTGGTCGGTAGCAAAGGTAGTAAGTAATAACTTTATTAACTCGTCTCGTCCACTTTTGACGGACATCGCACTCTTCCTTAGACGTCACGCAAGCCAAGGCTCTCCCCACCATATCGAACATCAACATTACCATGATAGAAGCAAAGTTTCATCACCGTGATATTCGTAAAATCCTTAAAGAACTAGATACGCAAAAGGCATCAGAACCGGACGGAATACCTCCCATTGTGTTAAAGAACTGCGCCAACGAACTAACACCCGTTTTGTCCAGAATTTTTTCTCTCTCTTACGGAAAAAAGAATTACCCATCTTCTTGGAAAGTCGCTCGAGTGCAACCTGTTCCACAAAAAGGCAAGAAAACCACGCCCTCAAACTATCGCCCAATTGCTTTGCTTCCAATAATCTCCAAAGTCATGGAACGTGTAGTCAATCAGCAACTACTCAAGTATGTTGAGAACAACATAATAATCAGCGATAATATCAATACGGCTTTCGCAAACAGAGATGGACAGGAGATATATTGGTCTATGTCACTCATATATGGAGTAGGGCAATTGAGAACTACGGAGAGTCTCGAGCGATTGCGTTGGATATTTCGAAGGCATTCGACAGAGTTTGACATGATGGACTGCTCAACAAACTGCCGTCTCAGATGGGGACTGCCAACCTCTCTCTGAAGCTGGCTTGCCAGTTTCCTTAAGAACCGATCTCTGCACGTTGCAGTTGATGGACACATCTCAGACACATTCACCATTAACGCGGGCGTGCCTCAGGGCGCAATACTTTCGTCAACTCTATTCTTCATCTATATTAATTACCTGCTGATCGAAACGAATATTACTTTTTACAGTTTTGCAGATCACAGTACCCTTGTCTCCCGGTTTAGATCAGAAAAACCTTTACCAGCGACTGAGACTTATCACCGCAGACAGGAGCAGATTACAGTTATTTATTATTAATCAAGACCTGGATAATGTTCAAACGGAGGCGACAGAAATTTGGCCCAAGAGGGCCAATACGGCGGGCCCTGACATCATTATGGCAGGATCGACAATTCCTTCATCCTCGTCAATCGGACTGCTGGGTGTCTCGGTCAACAGCAATATCTCCTGGCATGACCACGTTGCTAACGTCGCAAAATCAGCCTCCCAGAAGCTTGGTGCGCTATTTCGCAACAAAAAACTGTATACATCGCAGCAGTTGCTCTTGCTCTACAAAGCGCAAATAAGACCGTGCTTAGAATATTGCTCACACATCTGGGGTGTCGCACCTAAGCACACCCTAAAGCTGCTGGATTTTATTCAGAAGAGAACTGTGCGACTCCTCGGAGACCCGGAGATGACCCGAGATCTAGATAGTCTGGAACACCGCAGACATGTGGCCGAGATCTCCCTGTTCTACAGATATTTTCACGGCAGATGTTCGCAGGATTTGGCCCGCATCATTCCTCCCCTAGCAACGCCTGGCGAGAGAGCACCCGTTCGTTGTACAACTCGAAGCACCTAGAACGTCGCTTTACCAGGACTCCTTTGTCTGGCGCACTGCATCACTGTGGAACTCACTCCCAGGACATCTGTTTCCACCTAATATAACCTACATTCAAGAGCCGTGTCAATCAACATCTTCGCACACACACCGCTCGTCGAGTGCCATAGGATCTCCCTTTGGTGTGTGTGCCACTGCATAAAAAATACCCGCAAACATAAAAATACCCATTAAATATTCACCGTCAGCTGCAAACACCCACAACCATCAGGAAATTAATGGCAGGAACGTCAAACTGGTGACAGCAGTTTGATTACGGGGAGTGACGCCCCCGCCATTCCGAGTTGCCACGGGATGTGGCTCATCAAATCCCGTCGTCCTCCCCCAGGCTGGAGAACACCGAAGGTCAAAATCTGGAGCTGATCAACGACAGCTTGTGACAAGAGGGGCCATTCCGAGTTACCACGGGATGTGGCTGATCAAATCTCATCGTCCTCCCCGAGGCTGGAGAACACCGAAGTACAAAGTCTAGTACTAATCAATGACAGTTTGTGACAAGAGGGGCTGCATTTTATTAGCAGGAAGGAACGTCAAACTGGTGATAGCAGTTTGATTACGGGGAGTGACGCCCCCGCTATTCCGAGTTACCACGGGATGTGGCCGATCAAATCTCATCGTCCTCCCCGAGGCTGGAGAACACCGAAGTACAAAGTCTAGTGCTAATCAATGACAGTTTGTGACAAGAGGGGCTGCATTGTATTAGCAGACCGGAACGTCAAACTGGTGAGAGCAGTTTGATTACAGGGAGTGACGCCCCCGCCATTCCGAGTGGCCACGGGATGTGGCCCATCAAATCTCATCGTCCTCCTCCAGGCTGGAGAACACCAAAGTACAAGATCTGGAGCTGATCACTGGGGAGTGGCCCAACAACCCCATTCTTACCCACAAAACCCATTCTTACCCCTGTCAGGCTAGGGATCACCAAAGGAATGAGTCTGAGGCCGATGCTTCCAGTGGAAGCGGCCCTAGGTGTTAGACGCATACGCCTACTCGCATCGTCCGGTGAAAGACCACCCTACCAGAACTGGGAATCACTAAGTGATTTTTCCGAATCACGTCCCGCTTCCGCGCTGGTGGTTCCGGGTTTCACAGTAGGAATATATGGACATGATGGTGCTTCCAGGATCAAAATATTCTGGAAGTAAATTCGGATCTCCGGATGCTGGCTGGCCCTGGGAGCCTTTCATTCCACATTTCACAGACAGCAAAGATACCGAACCAATTTAGAATAGATTTCTGCAACATAAGAGGCCTAAATACAAACATAAATTCGGTACACCAACATCTACAAGCAAATGGACCACACATACTAGCCCTTACAGAAACACAAGTATGTTCTACAACAACAACAGTAAACTACCTATCCTGGTTACGACGTACACACCCGATTTAGACATAAGTTCGGAATATGCCTTTTTGCCCAAAGCGACCTTTCATGTCACCGCGAGGACCGGAGGAAACACTCCGAACAATCTTGAGGTCATGTGGCTCAAGTTCACCGCCAAGGGAGTAACCAAGCTTATATGTTGTTTCTATCGCCCTCCGAGCGATAGAGCCTACCAAAGCTTTTTTACACTAGCTACCACTTTTGACTCGATCACCCTAATTCAAAAATAATCGTTCTGGGAGACTTCAATGCCCACAAAACTAACTGGCTCAAACATCACAACAAGACCGACAACGAAGGTAGAGAAGCTGAAGCATTTGCCAGCAGCTGCGGGGTTACTCAACTTGTAGACGAACCAACTCGAACCTCAGAGAGGGGCGAATTCGCCGCCCTCCTGGATCATCTTCAACTTTTTCTAACCACCAATCCTGACCAGTACACAATTACAGTTGGTCTGCCATTAGGTACTTCCAACCACAAACTTATTACAACGGTTTGTGAATTGCCACTTCTCCAGAAGGATCTACCATTGCCTCGCAAAAACTGGCATTGCAATTCTGCAAACTGGGACGATCTAAGAGAGTTCTACCTAGATTTTCCTTGACTCGACGTCTGCTTTGGCACTAATGATCCGTCAGTCTGCTGCGAAGAGAGTAAGCAAGTGATCTCCTCAGGAATGGAAGCATACATCCCAAATTCCATTTTGACGGTAAAAAGCAAGCCTACAAGTACTGGGAGCAAGGCAGCAGATGACAGTACCCTTGTCTACCAGTTTAGATCAGAAAAACCTTTACCAGCGACTGAGACTTATCACCGCAGACAGGAGCAGATTACAGTTGTTTATTAATCAAGACCTGGAGAATGTTCAAACGGGGGGCGACAGAAATTTGGCCCAAGAGGGCCAATACGGCGGGTCCTGACATCATTATCGCAGGATCGACCATTCCTTCATCCTCGTCAATCGGACTGCTGGGTGTCTCGGTCAACAGCAATATCTCCTGGCATGACCACGTTGCTAACGTCGCAAAATCAGCCTCCCAGAAGCTTGGTGCGCTATTTCGCAACAAAAACTGTATACATCGCAGCATTCGCAGTAGTTGCTCTTGCTCTACAAAGCGCAAATAAGACCGTGCTTAGAATATTGCTCACACATTTGGGGTGCCGCACCAAAGCACACCCTAAAGCTGCTGGATTCCAATTAGAAGAGAGCTGTGCGTCTTGTCGGCGACCTGGAGTCTGGGTATTCTGGAACACCGCTGACATGTGGCCGAGATGTATCTGTTTCACAGATATTTTCACGGCTGATGTTCTCAGGATTAGGCCCGCCTTATCCCGCCCCTGGCAACGCCTGTCAGACAGTCACGACAGACGGCAAGAGCGCACCAGTTCGTCGTATAACTGGAAACACCTAAGCGACTAATTGCCCATAGTTAATATGTTTGTATAGATAGGTAGCTCATTGTTCACTAATTAAAAATATTTTTAATTAAACAGGATGGCTCAAAAACAAGTTGCGTCACACACTTGCCCATTTTAACGAAGAACTTCGTGGAGAACTATGTATATTAGTACAATTTTTTTTTCTGCGACCATTTTAAACACATTTTTCATGTTTATTCATTTCTTTTTACATATTATAGTTTTACAATTGGTTAATTTGGGTTGGTTTGATTTACATTTAGAGCCAAATCATTGCGCTTGTGCATAAAATGTCAATTTCATTTTGTATCAGGAAAATTAGAGTTTGTTACGTCGCTTGTTTTTGAGTCGCTCTGCATCAATAAAGGACAATAGTTCACAATTGAATGTATTTAGTCCTGGGAAAATTTGAAAAAAATATAATATAGTTATAGCATTTTTATAATCAACAAGTTAAACAATGTCGGGTGTCCCAAAATGCTCATAAATCAGCAAGGTACGAGAATCCACATTCTAGAAGTCTCATATGTACCACCAAACATCTGCTGCTTCGTATCATTTTACGTGGTGATTGTGATCCAAACGAGTTTACGTCTCTTACGTGGGGTTTGCGCTTACATGTTAATTTCCCTTTTATTACATTTAAAAAATATTCTCCAACGAAACTAGCACAAACGAAATTAGAACAGAAGTAAACCCAAAAACCCTTGGTAAGAAATAAGTCTGGGTCTCGAAATTATCTTGATCCGGAGCGGAGTCTCGATTTTGGTTGTTAGAAGTCTCGATCATCGATTTAGTAAATCGGATTTAGATAGAGCGCTTCCATCGAAAATGTTTTAATATTGTTAGTGTTCGAGTTTTGGTCTTAAAATTGAAAATGATTGAAACTCGAAGATACGCATACGGAAATACATTTTCTTCCTCTATCACAAATAGCTTGTACGATATCGCTTTCCAATGGTAGTCCTTATAGGTCTGTATAAAATGAAATGGGATTGCACCAGTTTTACCAATGGAAGTCATTCTTGCTCTTATTTAGTATAAAAAAGCAGAAGAATTTGAAATGCACTACAAACAACCTTTTTGGTTCTGCATGTGAAATAATCTTTGATAGTAGTTTCGGCTAGTGAATCTGAAAAAAAACTATCAAAAATAATGAAAAATCAGTCTTCGAAAAATTAATCCTTTCATTGCGCACCTATGGTGAATCACAAATTTTACCGCTTCCATAAATTTACATTGATGGGAGGACACACTTACGGTTTTTTTTTAAATATCGCATTGATTGTTTCTGTGATATAAGTGGCAGCAGAAGTAAGCTAATGAGAGGGTCTCTTCCTTCTCCTGCCTGTCTACGCCAGCGCCACAATCTAATACATACCTTCAACTTTTGAAGAGTACTTTACCGCGGCGATAACATTACCCTCATTAATGACATTAATTTGCTATTAGTTATAGCCTTTGCCCGTTTGTAGTATTATTGTAGTACTTGGTAAGTTGGTATTGTTACTTGTAGATAAATTAGCTTGTTTGTAGCAGTGGTATTCTTAAATGTTTAAGAGTCGTGTTATATAAGCTCTGTTCCAACTGAGCAAGAAACCGTACATGGGACGGTAATTTCCAGTGGCATAATTCGTTTATCAACATGACAGGTATTTATCACCTTCAAAAATGAAATTGACAACTAGAAATGACGGTCCCTCGTACGATTTTCTAGTCGGTTGGAACAAAGCTATAAACTACTCCAAACAATATTAAATGGTATTAGAGTTATTTTTTGGTGACAATTAAATTATTAACCCAAACTTAGAACGGGCAGCTATAAAATGAAAAAATTAGTAACATGGGTGCAGTACCCTAGTGTGATATAATTTGTGAACGGTTTGGAGTTCCCGTTTTCATGGGATTTGAGCCCTCTGCTCATAGTCCTTGGAGGTAGACAGCAGATAAGTGGCACAACAGAAAAATATACAGATTATTAAGCGATTTACGCTCCTTAAGTACCACACATTTGTGACACTGTAGACTTATAATACGATATGTGCCAAGATTAGTCGTTACTCAAAATTATCGTTAGAAAGCGTTTAAAATCTTTAAAAAAACCTTGAGAAAATTATAACCATTTTAGTTAGACCAATATTTGGGATTATAGAGAAAATTTATACTTAAAAGATATTTTGTTGTCGAAAATAAACTGCTCATTGACAAATTTTAAAAAATAAAACATTTTATTAAAATATCGGATAAAATAAATTATGTGAGCATTAAAGCATAGTACAATTGTCATATATTAAATTATTTAAAACAGTTGCAAATAGTCAGCTTCAAAATATTTCTTTGTGAATGAACAATATACAAAACAAAATAAAGAAGAAAAGGTTATTAAAGTTACGCAACCTTTTACTTAAAAAACGCAAAATGAAAAGAAAATGAGACACAACATAAAAAGAAGATAATAGACATGAAAACACCCTTTGGCGGTCTGCATAAAATGAAGATGTGCGCTTTTGTTCATGGTTCTTAGAGCCTGAAATACAAGTTGACAAATCAGAAGAGTGGCGAGATATTGAAGATGTTTTTTCTTCATAGCCTTTCGAGCAGAATCATAAGAGACGAAATAGCAAAAGAGTTGGATAATCACGGGATTTGTGCTCCTTGTTCATAGTCCTATGACCTGGATACACATGTGACGAAACACAAGATGACAGCTAATTAGGCTTCGTTCATGGTCCTTCGAGCCAGAGACACAAGTGGTGAAGCACCAGACGAGACAGATAATGTTACGGATACGCCCCACGTTCATTTCTCTCCGCGGCAGATGTATAAGCGATAATACAGAAAGAGATACAAATTATCAAGACATTTACTCCTCTTTTTCAACCGCTTTGCTTTTCTTAGGAAAGTACAAAACCAATGAATATTTTTCTAAGAATTTGTTAGGTAAAAAATTTAGATCACACTTTTTTTTTCATTTGTTTCCAATATATGTGAACTTTCTCCCATGCAAAAGGAGCCTAAATTGCTTAACTATCTGTCTCTTGTTCTATTTTATGATTCATGCATACAAAAGACACAAATCCCTTAATTATCTGCCTCTTCTCTTGCCTTGTCAAATGTATATCCGGCTAGAAAGACCATAAGCAAGGGGCGTATATGAAATATACGCCAGAAATATTTCATTAGCTTCCCCGGAAATTTTAATTGTGTTGGTGTTTCGTTAATGCTTTTTATGCTTCTTAGTGTTTTCTTATTTTTTTTTTTCGTATTGAAACCATTATGAAACACAAATGCGCTTCGTACTGAGCTTACATGGAGACCTATTTATATATATATATATATATATATATATTGACAGTATTCCGGGTGTCAATCCGTTCGTCTTGAAATTCTTCATCTTCACGACGTTTCGCCAGAATCGCATCTGGCATTTTCAAGTGTTGCTCGCTCCGCTTCTCGGCTCGAACTGATTCAGGGATCCGTTCAGTGTTGCCAGAGGTTCGGTTAAAATGTCGGTAGATTTGGATTCTAAATATCGGTAGATTCGTGAAAAAATCGCTAGTTTTTCTGTTAATATGATTTTAATGCAAATGTTTTATTGGTACGTTTATTACTTGAAATATGAGAATTAAAACACTTTCCATGTACTATAAATGCATTTATTTAGTAAAAAATAGGTAAGCACCTACCTAAACATTACAAACTCACAAAATAAATGAACACATATTTTAAAAATATCTTCAGCTGATATTATATAATTTGTAACTTGCTAATTCGGATATTGTGATCAACTAATAGTTAAGAACAAAATAAACTACGATTATTTAAATAATACTGCAAAACTTAAACCTCTATTTGAAAGAACAAAAAAATACATTTTTTTCTTCAAACACAGCCAATTTTAACATAATATTGTGAGAGATATACATGGCAAATGTGGAAAGTACAAATACATTAGTTTGATTAATAGTATAATAATATATTATTTATTTAAGTATCATAAAGTGATCTGCTACTTATTGCAGTTAAATGATTTTTTTCAATTTTAAAATCATAGCAGTTATTGTGCCTAATATAACTTCTAGTGTGAAGAAGTCCAGATATAGTTGCGTTATTTAATTTATTTATTTGTTTTGTTTTTGTTAAATTGATATCAGAAAAGATTCTTTCTACATTTGCTGATGAGTGTGGGAGGCTTAATATTGAAAAAGTGAAATTTGATAAAATTTTAAAAGCCGATGAGTGATCTCCTAATTTAATTTTTTGAACTTCTTGCCAAAAACCTACAGCTTCGTTAGGAAATGATTCGATTTCTTTACAGTTTCGCAAAATTCGCCATTCTGTGTCTAGGGCTTGCAAATCACTACTATTAACTATGTTTGGAAATAAAATGGCTACATCAGTTATTGACTGAATTGTTCCCAATTTTACAATAGCAGGATCTAACATCTCCAATTTTTTTATAGGGTTATTTTTTAATGAAAATCTTCTGATAATCTGGCTACAGGCTTCGATGTAAAAGTCTAAGCACCTAAGCCTAAAAAATTGCAGCTGATCTGGTGATAATCTTATTTCTGAAATGGTGTTCTGCACATTGGCCCCTAAATAAATGTCCTCAATTTGCAAATAATTTGCCGGATTTTTGAAGTCGACATTTTCAAGTGCAGTATTTAACAAATAATTCCGTTTTATAAAACACTCAAAAATTGTTTTGATTATGTTGCTAATATTTTTATAGAGCAAGTGAATTTTTGGATCTTCGGATTGCATCTCCCTATTCAGATTGTTTAAAAAAGGTAGAATAAAATCCAAAAACTGCAAAAACAATTTTGTTACCGGGTCATTTAATTTTTTTTTAAATATTTTCAGATATTAGTAAATCATTATTAGTGACGGAATCTGTAAAATAAAGTTGTAACGGTCCATACTGCTCCAAAATTCTGGACACAGCTGAATGAACTGATAGCCAGCGGGTCTGGGATGGGTGTAGTATTTTTTTAATTTTTAAATTGCAAAAAATTTGAAACTGAGCAAGTTCGGCTGTTCTTTTTGGACTGGAATTGAAATAGTTATAAATGTCTCTTGTAAGGTCTTCGACAAATCTAGGAATTTTTTCGCAAGCATACGATGCACAAAGATGGAATGAATGGCATATACATTTCATTATATATAAGTTAGGAACGTCTTTTTTTAAAAGAGACATTACCGAATGATGTTCTCCCATCATTACATTAGCTCCATCCGAAGCAAAACCTATTAATTAAATTGTTCTTATATGGAATGTTATGTTTCACAAAAAAATCAACAATATGTGTATAAATAGTTGTTGCATCAGCTGCTGAGAGTTTTATTAAAGCTAAAAAAACATCACTAATTGTGTAATTACTAAGCGCCCTTCTTACTACTAAGCAAATGTGCTTCTCGGTACTTACATCGGTAGATTCGTTGACTATTAAAGAAAACTTGTTATGCTGAAGGAATGTTTGCAGATTTTCAAAACTATGCCGCCCAAGTACATTTTTTATTATTGAAGTTGATTTTGTCCTTCCACATTCTAGGTGCTTTGCTATGTCGGAGTCGGTACAAACACTGGCAACCAGCTTTGGTAAATGGTCCATGATGGTAAATGGTAGATGGTGTTCTGCTAGGAAAGCACTCAAACGGATTTCGCCTAAAATAAAAATAATATATTTTAATTTGATATTCCAGACATCAGATTTTTGCATTAGCACAACTATACCTAAATAATATATTTTAAGCACCTCTTACCTTCTTTCACGCTACGATCTAACGTAATTTTTGAGACTCCTTCTGTTCCAATAAATGATGTGATCGATGGTTGTTTTGCAATACATTTAATTCTTTTTATATGACATTGTCGTGCTTTGTGCTTAATTAGAGCGTCTTTACCACTGGTTATATTAATGTCTTTATCACGTGGTTTGCATCTTGAACTTCCTTTCAAACTATTAGTTAGCCATCCTTTGAACTCGGGAATATTTTCACAATCTTTCTTATAGTTTTGAAAGTATTTTGCTTTTTTTCTTATGCCTGTACTGCTACCCTCACCACCACTATTACTATCACTATCACTAGTATCACTCATGCTTTCGAATTTAAAATTTTATTGTGTGCGTAAAACGGTAACAAGCGAATAAATGAACTATTTTCTACGCAATGAAATTTTATATGAAGGTATTCCAGTAGTTCCCCTATTTCTCTAAAATAGGGAAATTACCCGGCATTTACTAAAACAGGGGAATCACCAGCCATTTACCACAACAGGAGTGAGTGTATTTAATACGTCGAACGACGCACCTGATTCCGTTCGTTTTAATCGGAATCGGGTGCGTTGGACGTCGTTCGATGTACTTAATGAACGCAACCAAGGGAATCACCGAATCACCTTTCATCGAAAAGCAATGAATTAACGATTCTATGTAATTCCCAGGCAATCGGCAAACGAGGTGTAGAAATATGCCCTAAAATATTAATAATGTTAGATTTTTAATTTAAGTAAAGACGTTTTTAGACAATTTTATGGTATTTTTTATAATACTGAAAAATCGGTAGAATGTTGGCGAAAATCGGTATATCGGTAGACACTATCCAAAATCGGTAGATCTACCGATAAATCGGTAGCTGTGGCATCACTGGATCCGTTTGCGTCTGCTTTTATAGGCTGGCGTCGGCGCAGATTGTAACGCGGCATAGACTCCGCCTCCGTTGGTTCCATTTTTCTTCCTTCGGCAATGTTCTGGTTCGTTTGTTGAGTGAAGCTGGATTGATTTTCTTGAACCTTGAGAAAAGATTTCCAAACTTTTGGGATATTGAGAGCGTCGTCTCGTTTATTGAGCTGTCCGTTCTTTTCGATTTCTAGAGCTTCTCTGATTATGCGAGTTTTGTAGTGGTCCACTGTGGCTACTTGTCTAGCGCTGTTGAAGTCGATGGAGTGTTATTAAGTGGTGTTGGAAGAGTGCTGATGTAGTCTGCTTCGTTCTGATGCTGTTCTTATGCTCCTGGATTCTAGTTGAAATTCGTCTATTTGTCTGCCCTATGTACGATTTTTGACAGTCCCCGC
>MU182633.1:196237-223144 GCA_016904865.1 Pissodes strobi | reverse complement strand
TTAAAAATATTAATTTTTAAAATTGTATTTATTTTATTTTTTATTCTTTTCAGGATGGATACTAGTGAAAATTCTGCATTTGGAAGTGAACATCAACAAATATAATCCCCTTCGCGCGTCAGCACACATTCCATTACCTGAAGAAATAAGGATGAAGCATGCAGTTATAAATCCTAGGAACAACGATAACTGCTGCTTCGCGTGGTCCATTGTTGCAGCAATTCATCCTCCTACAGGACTGGCCTGTGAAGTTACATCATACCCACATTTCACAACACTGTTGAACGTAACAGGTATAAACTTTCCAGTTACTTTAAAAGACATTCCAAAATTTTAATCACAAAATGAAATTTCAATTAATGTGTATGGCCTCGAACAATTTGAAAAAGATTTTAAATTTGAATATCAAATAATTGGTCCCCTCCACTATACAAAAAATAAGAAAGTAGTTCATGTGAACTTGTTATTAATTAGTGATGATGATGGAAATTTTCATTACTCTTACATTTCCGATTTGTCTAAATTAATTTCAAAGCAAGTTTCTAATCATAATGGCAAAATACATCTTTGTGATGGTTGTTTACAATATTTTGACACTAAAGAATACTTAGTTAGACACAACAATTTTGATTGTGATTTTGTTAGAATTAATTTACCATCAACAGAAATCAAAGCCGATAAATTTGGAAATAATTCTCCCGGAAATATTCTTAAATTTATTAACATTCAAAAACAGATGGAAGTTCCTTTCGTTGTATATGCTGACTTCGAATGTATTCTTAAGCCTCTATTAAATAATGATGATAATAATTGAGACATGGAAGTCGAATTAGATAATTCTGCATCATACACAATTAAAAAATGTGAACACCTTCCATATTCATTTGCTTATTATATTAAATGTTCCTTTGATGATAGTTTTTCCAAATTTGAACTATATAGAGGACCTAACAGTGCCCAAATCTTTATAAATTTTTTAGAGAGAGATATTTGTAATTTATACAGCAAATATCTTAAAGTTCATAAAAAAATGAATAAATTATCTGAATTAGATAAAATACATTTGAACTACACTAATGAGTGTCATATTTGTGACAAATATATTGATAATGATAAAGTTGCTGATCATTGTCATATCACTGGAAAATATAGAGGTCCTGCACATTCCATCTGTAATTTAAATTACAAACAACCAAATTTTATTCCTGTAATATTACATAATTTGAGGAATTATGATTCCCATTTGTTTATTAAGAATATATGTCAAAATAATGAACAATTATCTGTAATAGCTCAAAATAAAGAAAAATATATTTCATTTGAAAAACATATTGAAGTTGGCTCCTATTTCGATAAAAAATCAAATACCTTAAAAAAAAATATTTTCATATTAGATTTATAGATTCATTTCAATTTTTACCATATTCTTTGGCAAATCTATCTGAAACGCTTGATGATCTTCAATGTAAAGAAGTATCAAAATACTTTAATGACAAAGAACAATTTAAATATATTCGTCAAAAAGGAGTTTTTCCATATAAATATATCGACAACTACTCGAAACTAGATGAGGTAAATTTGCCTGATAAGGAAAACTTTTATAATGATCTAACAGATGAACATATTTCCGAAAGAGAGTATGAGAGAGCCAACATTGTATTTAATTTGTTTCAATGCAATTCGATTGGCGAATATTCTGACATTTATTTAAAATCTGATGTGTTACTCCTTGCAGATGTTTTCGATAATTTTAGAAAAACATGTATAAACACTTATAAATTAGATCCTGCTCATTATTACACTTTTCCCGGTTTAAGTTTTGATGCATGTTTACGTTACACTGGGGTAGAATTAGAATTGTTAACCGATCCTGATATGTTACATTTTTTTAAAAGTAATGTTCGTGGAGGAGTCAGTACCTGTATAAGTAGAAAATCTGAAGCAAATAATATATTTCTCTCAAATTATGATCCATCAGAACCAAGCAAATATATTTTGTATCTTGATGCAACAAACTTATACGGTTATGCAATGTCACAATATCTTCCAACAAATAATTTTATTTGGTTAAAAAACGATGAAATTGAAAATTTAAACATAATGAATATTTCTGACACTGCAGAATCAGGATATGTATTTGAAGTTGATTTAAAATATCCAAATATATTACATGATCAACATAATGAATTTCCATTCTGTCCTGAAAATTACAAACCTCCTAATTCAAAATGGTCAAAGTTAATTCCAAATTTAAATAATAAGGAAAAATATGTTCTTCATTATTCTTTATTGAAACAATGCATTGAAAATGGCATAGAGATAGTTAAAATATATAGAGTTTTAAAGTTTAATCAACCACCATGGCTAAAAAAATATATTGATTTAAACACCAAGTTAAGAAATGAATCTAAAAACAAATTTGAAAAAAGTACATATAAAGTAGCGAATAATAGCATTTATGGAAAAACAATGGAAAATGTTGACAAAAGGACTGATATTAGGTTGGTTACTGAATGGGCAAAAAACAGTAGAAAAGATGGCGCAGGAAATCTTATTGCAAAACCTTACTTCAAAGACTTAACCATATTTTCAGAAAATTTAGTTGCGGTTCAAATGCAAAAAGTTTTAGTTGAATATAATAAACCTATTTATGTGGGATTTTCCATATTGGATATATCAAAAACTTTAATGTATGATTTCTTTTACAATTTTCTTAAACCTTCATACGGTGAAAAAGTTAAACTCTTGTATACTGATACAGACTCCTTCATTTTAGAAATTCAAACCGAAAATGTTTATGATGACATAAAGGGTAATATAGATAGATTTGATACTTCAAATTATCAAATCGGCAATTGTCATAATATGCCAATTACTAAATCTGTGGTTGGAAAATTTAAAGATGAATATGCTGGTGAACCTATTGAAAGTTTTTATGGAACCGGAGCGAAAGCATATTGCATTAAAACAGAAAGTGGTTTGCTTAAAAGAGCAAAAGGGGTTAAAAAAAGTAGTATCAAAAATCAGTTAACATATATTCATTACAAAGATGTAGTTGAAAATAATTCAAAAACGTTTTGCACTATGTATACCTTTCGATCTCGTTTACATAATATGTTTACTGAATTGGTGAATAAATTAGCTCTAACTTCTTCAGACGACAAAAGATATAAAATTCCGGACAGCTTTGATACACTTTCATGGGGTCATCATGATATTCCTTTTTATCAATGGGCAGATGAGCATAAAGAATTATTATAAAACAATGTTCCCTCTCTTCTAAACCGATTTTTCAAGGTTGTTGGATTGTATTTAAGATAGGAAAAAGCTTTGTATTACTTAAAGGTAGCCTAACTACCAAAGCATGTGTTTAGAAAGTTGTGATAAAGAAATTGATAATATTTCATATAGAAGTTATGAAAAAAGACTTTCAACATTTAATAAATGGAAGGGAAAATTAAGGCCCGAAGTTTTAGCTCGTGCAAGTTTTTATTATTTGTTAATTGCTGATATTTGCAAATGTTTTTACTGTGGTGCTGAAATTTTTGAATGGACGATTGATGATTGTCCTATTGAAGAACATCATAGACTTCACAACAAGTGTGACTTAGCTGAATGTTTGTGGCTTTGTAAGATGAAGAAATGTGAAGACCAAGATGTTGTTATGACAAAATTTAATACAAACATTTTCTTTTTCTCGTTTATAATTTTGACTGTTGCGAATGTCATCATGGCATCCAAAATATTGTAATTGTTATGTTTTAAATTTCATTATCCCTTTTTTTTGCTATTTATAATTTGAATTATTGTAAATGTCATCATTCAGTCGATGATACTGTAATAGAGTTGTCTCTTCTTGTTTATTAGAATATAGAATTAAAATTTTAAGGTGTTTTAATCATGTCTCTTACCCCATATATTTTGTTATATTACATTACAAGAAATACTTTATATGTGCATATTCCATATAAAGTGACACATAGTTTAGTTTGTTTCAAAATACATCGGATTATGAATTACCGCAATCATGTTATCATATGAGAATTGAAAAAATTAATAATAGCAGCCAAGCATTTTCCTTTAAAATGCAGCAGATGAACATTAATAGCAATTTCTTCAAAATTTTATATTATTATGTAAACAATACCATTTATGACACAAATTGGATCATCAAACGTAAAAATGATGAATGTTCCGAATTGATACATAGAGAAAACCCTATAAAATCAACAAATCTTACATATTTAAACAACACCCTTTTTAACGAGCAAGAAAATTCCAAGTGTTATATATCTTATATTATTAATGTAGTATTAACAGTAGGTTTACTTTCTATCATAACAGTGTTAGGACTTATGTATTATAAATTCAAAACAGAATAATAAGAATACAATTAAAACGAACAACCTTAAAATTTCTGATAAAAGAGTGGGGATGATAACTGGTGGGGATCATATTATATCATCAAAGACTATCTCGAAACAGTTCAGTTTACCAGATCACACTTAATAATAAACATGTATACTAATTTCAGTAAAGTAAATGAGTATAGCACTAATACTAATAATGTGTTTAAGAAAGACGATTCATGTATAAAAATTAGTGAAAAACTTCTAAATTCTAAAGTGTATTATTTAAATAATTCTTCATCCATAGCTGTTGGAATAAGTTTAAGTGATTTTTCACCAAGAATTCTTATTGGAAGCAGAAACGGATTTTATGTGAGTCTAAATGAAGATGAATGGAAAGCTCTGTTGAAATACCAGGGAGTGATAGCTAATTATTTTTATTCTTCTAATTCAGATACACAATCGTTGATGTGTGGTAACATTACTTTAAGCTTTCATAAATATAATGATTGCCTCATCTTAAAAATTCAAAAATTGCATGGAAATTATGTTTATCTTTCATGCAGTTCTGCTGACACCTTATGGTCGCTCATTGAGATTGTGGATTATAGAATTCAAATAATTAACAAACAAGAATTTGAGAAGTATTTCAAATTGTTTCAAACTAGCCTTTGCACACAATCAAGGAACATTCTATCCGACATATATGAAGTGCTAAATCCAAATCAGAATGTCAACAGTGAAAATGTATGTGTGATGCTGGAAATGCTTTTGTTGTATCCGGAACAATTGGAAGAAAAATTAAAAAATAATCTTTCAACGAAGAAATATTATGAAGAAATCGGTCAATATTTGTGAAGATAAAAATAAACTATATTGGATGGTGGTGTGGTCCTTTGCTTACAGGCAAGCGCGAATATCTGAATATCAGAAATTTTATGCAGACAGACTTCGATTTGATAGAAGAATTATGCAATGTCAAAATGTTTTGGACATATTTCTGAGTAAGGAACATAGGAACAAGATTTTTAATGAAAGATTTAATGTTTAAATTTAAATTGATTTTTAATAAAATATTTCAATACTAACATTTGTTTTATTTGATGAAAAAAATATATAAAAATTTTAATTAAAATACGTTTAAGGTACAACCATTAAATTATAATACATCTCTTTTAAGAATCCATGAATTGTGTGATTTATCCAATCCAAGCCATTTAACATATACTTTATTTCCTTTTTTTCTTAATACTTTTTCTACCAAATAGACATCTGGATGTTTAACATTCTGCAACTCTTCTCCATAAAACCCTCTTGCAATTTCTTGGTTCTTTTCATCTTGAAGCAAATATGTAGTAGGATTTGTAACTTTAACTTTTTTTATGCTAAATATTTCATTTGACCAATTCGGCGTGTAACTCTTGGAAAATGCTTCTCGCTGCTTGCTTATCCGCACATAATCACCAACCCTAAATTTTGGAAACTTTGGATCGATTGTTTTTGCACGAGTAAAAGATGATCTTAAAATGTCTTTTTCATTATTTTTGTTAACTTCAACTGGCTTTTTATTGATTGTCGAATGTTTTGTGTTATTATATTTCTGAACTATTTCATCTAAAATATCAATCCATTTGTACTTTCCACGCAAACTAAATTTTTTCCACATTAAATTTTTTATAGTTCTGTTCACTCTTTCCACCACACTGGCTTTTAAATTAGAATAAGTGTTATAATGATTTATGCTAAAATCAGTCATTAACTTTTGAAAATCTTTGTTAAAGAATTCTTTTCCCATATCAGTTTGAAGGTGTTTTGGAACATTTTCAACAGTTTCCAAAATTTTTCTCATAGCTTGAGTAACTTCTTTTCCTGATTTTGATTTAATTGGTTCTATCCAAACATATTTTGAGAATACATTAATTACTACCAACATGTAACGATATCCTCTATTCAATTTCCAATAAGGTATCATTTCGACTAAATCAGCTTGCCATAAATCATTGAAACCTTTTACTATAACCCTCCGACGTTTGTAATATTTTCTGCTTGGCTTATGAAGTTCATTAACAATTTCTTCTTTAAAGTTAACAGTCATAGTTGTAAATTAAGAATGTTTATTGTTCTATTATAATTGGACATTTTATTACAAGTTCTCCATAAAACAAAGGCAAATATGTTATCGATTTTTTAGCGTTGTGGAAACTGATTATATCACCTAATATAATTTTGGTTTTCGTTCCATATTTTACTGCTTTACCGTTTATATGAAGAGCAACATCTTCTTTTGGATATTCAACTTTCTCTATATATCCCTCTTTGAATGGGAAAACATATGTATTTCTTCCATCTTGAAGTAATTCATATTGATTATTAATGGAATCCCATTTTCCGATAAAAGGTAAAACAATGTTATAATACAATTTTACTTTATTAATATCCACAATATTTAAGATCTCAGAAGATGAAGAAGAAGAAGAAGAAGGAGCATTTCTATATTCTAATAATTTATTTTGATCTTTGAAAAGTATGTGTGATCCGAATTTATCAATCGACATTTTACCTTCATGGACTATAACATAATAATTGTTTCTTTGCAATTAATTACCTTTTATACAATTATTTTTGCTTCTCGAAGTTCTTCCAATATTGATATAATCTCATTTTGGTGGCCCGTATGACCTGCCATTTGCGAAGAAACTAGTAATTTTAATCTTTCCACTAGTTCGTTTACATCATCATAATAGACATAATCAATTTTTTTATTTGATAAATTTAACAACGTTCCTCCTTTTGTAGATCTTGTTTTTGTTGTTCTCTGACGTGTTTGAGGTGGTCTTAATCTGCTTAGACTTGAAACGCTTGAAATGCTGGATGTAGTCGATTTGCTCGATTGTTTCAGTATTTTTTTTTTCAATTAAATATGGTTTAATTATTGTTAGATATTTCGGATCGGTAGTTCCCTGTATCTGTTCATTAGCATCATAATTTCTTCTATAAGCGTTTGTTCTTTTTAAAATATCCATATAATTTTCAAGATCTTTTGATGTATAACCCTTTGGATCTTGGAAAAAAATGAGCTCATACAATCCGGGAGTTCCTTTGTAGGTTAAATTTTTAACTTTCAAATTTTCTTTTTCAAAATCAATTAAACTATCTCCAATTTTCAATTTTTCCGCTACAGGGTCATGAGTTAGACCGTGAGTGTTATCCACATCTCGTCTACCCTTAATTGCCAAATCAACAAATGTTCTTACGAGCGGATGAAATGCCTCAAGATATTCCTCATAAGCAGGAGTTCTAGTTAATTCAAGGATGTCTTGTCTAACTTCTTCGTCAGTTGGTTCGATTATAGTGGACTCGTTTGGACTAGAAGTACGCCCTCTTGCTTGAGATGTCATTGTAGAACTCAATCTGCGACTAGGGCTGGGTAAAAAAACATCATCATTATCACTATCATCATTCTTCTCATATATTTCTTCATCTTGCAAAAATGATGGTATTTCAGTGGGGAGATATTTTTTATATATGTTTGTCTGTCTTCTTGTTGGTTGTTGTTGTTTGATAGGTGAAAATTTAGAATGTTGAAGAGTTGAAAAGAACGAAGGTGAAGATATTTCCCGTTTTATTAATGGTTCCGATTTTATAGTTTTAATTAATTCCTGCAAAGGTTGAGTAATGGGCTTTAACTCTTTTTCTTGGCGAATTTTTGATTCTGCTATATCTGACTTTAGGGCTTGATATTTTCGCTTTACGGCTTTACGAGCTTTCACTAGTTCTTTTGCAATTTTCTCGTTCATGTTTATAGATATAGTTTAGATTATGAACTAATATTAACTTAATTGAAATGATGGTTATATATATTTTCTAAAATTTAATAAAGTTATCAAATCCCTTTCGATAACGACCAGATTTCATGTTGCAATCTTTATCAATAACTACAAAATCATAATCTGACCGCCAACAAATACCACATAAGTCTTTAAATTGTTGATAAGACATATCGGTATTTACATGATCATCATAAATATGTTTTAAATTTGTACCATCTTGTTTAAATATTATTAACAAATTGGTATTATCTCTAATTAATTGTTTAGGAACAGCTGAATATGTTTGGCTTAAATAAAAACAATCAGTATTTTTATGTCTACCGAAACAGAAGTAATCTCTCATAATATTCTGATCACAGCAAGCAATGTCATCAAATATGATTATAGAATTAGGTTTAATTTCATTCGGTGGTAATATATCTTCTTCACGAGATGATTCAAAATATCCTATTTCTTTAATTGAGTTTAATAGATTTCTTAAAAACTCGTATTTTGATTGATATAATGATTTTGAGTAAATATACACATTTCCAAATCTTAACCCATTTTCGGAAGTTAATAGGGCAATAATTACATTAGTTTTCCCACATCCAGAGGGTCCTACAACTATTGCTCTTTTACATGAACCTCCAAACAAGACACCATGCTTTCTAAAATTTATTATATCTAGATCATGATTTTTTTATCGGTAAAGAAAACTGTTGCTTTTCGATCTGCATTAGATCAGTGTTGAGCAAGCTCTAACTGTTTCAATGAAGATAGGAACTGTAAACTTCATATTATATATATAATGGGATATGTTACATCTAGCTCTATTAAAAGCTTAATGCTCGTGTTGAAAGGTGGTTCACTAAACAGTCTTATTAATAAACTACCTTTTGAATTACACATTCCATCATACAAATATTGTGGTCCAGGAACAAAACTTGTTAAACGTCTTGAGCGAGGAGATAAGAGTAAAAATCCTTTAGACGAAGCTTGCAAAGAACACGATATTGCTTATTATAAATTTCCCGACTTGAAGAATCGCAACAGGGCAGATCAGTTATTAGCGGAAAGAGCTTTTCAAAGATTTAAATCGAGTGACGCTTCTTTAGGCGAACGATTAGCCGCACTAGGAATAGCGGGTATTATGAAAACTAAGTCTAAGTTAGGTATGGGTATTCAAAAGAGAGGAAAAGGAATAAAAAAAGGCAAAGGAATAAAATTGAAAAAACGAAAAAGAACTACCAGGACTATCTCATTTCAGTCAGCGTTACGAAGGGCGAAAAGGGGGATATTGGGAAGAAAATACAAAAATTTACGAATTGCGGCTGAAGATGCTCTAGCATCTATCAGTAAAGGAAACGTAAAGGTAAAACAACCTGCTAAAAGAATTATCCCAATTCCAAAATTCGGTGGTTTGTTACCGCTAATTCCAATATTTGCAGGACTCTCTGCATTGGGAGCACTAAGTGGGGGAGCTGCAGGAATTGCTTCATCAATAAATGCGGTTAAAAGTGCAAAAAATAAACTTGAAGAACAAAAAAGACATAATAAGGCTATAGAGCAAATGTCAGTTGGTAAAGGTCTCTTTTTGCGACCTTATAAGCAAGGTTGTGGATTATATTTGAAACCCTATGCAAAAAACTGTTAAATATGCTACCTCGCAAACCACTTTCAAATTTTGAGTTAAAAAAATATGTGAGGCTTTTGAAAATCCCTAATTTTCGAGGAATATTTATGCGTAATAAACTACCAAAAGTTATAAATAAAGTTGAATGTGCTATTATTAATTTGGATGATCAATATGGTCCAGGAACTCATTGGACAGCTTATGTAAAGCACGGTAAACAAATTATTTATTTTGATAGTTTTGGAGGTTTAAGACCACCTGCAGAAATAATATCATACTTCTTTAGCGATGGTAGCAAAAATGACATCTTTTATAATCATGATTCCTATCAATCATATGATTCATCAATTTGTGGGCAACTTTGTCTACAATTTCTTTATATAAACATGTAATTATGAACTATTCTTTATTTTAAAGAGGTTGTGGGAACTGACATGTCATTTACAATAGCTCTTTCTGCACAAAGTAGTGAACTTTTTGCATCATTTAATCCACCAATTTACTTAGATGAAGACTCAGATTATGTTATAGGACTAACAAATTTTGAAACTTTTAATGCCATTCCCAACATTGATGAAACTAATAACAAACTGTATTACGGGAATTCAAACGATTATGTTGAAATACCTGCCGGTAGTTATGAAATAGGCGATATAAATAAATTTCTACAAAATATTTTTGATAAAAAAGGAATATCTTTTCACTTATATGCTAATCATAACACTTTACAATCTGAAATTAAATCTACGGCTGATATTACATTTAAAGATGGAACTATTGGAAAAATTTTAGGATTTAAAAACCAAACTATTAAAGGTGATGGAAAAAGTAAATTATCAGACAATCCAGCTGAAATTATAAAAGTTAATTCCTTATGTATAGATTGCAGTATTGCTGAAGGTTCCTATCTGAACGGAAGACCTGTCCATATTATACATCAATTTTTCCCAAACGTTTCGCCAGGATTTAAAATAATTGAAAGTCCTCAAAATATTATTTATTTTCCGGTAATAGTGAAAGCAATAGACAAAATTACTGTTAAAATATTAGATCAGAATCTCGATTTTGTTAATTTTCGAAAAGAAACTGTTTCACTAAGATTACATGTAAAAAAACTAAATTTATAATGGTTATTTTTTATAATAGAAACGATATTCAATCAACAGCCAATATTCAACAAATTCAAAAAACATATAAAGCTAAACATAATAAAGTTAAGTTTAGTAGTCGAGTCAACGCTAATAGATTAACAAGTACAAACAAACAATTTCTTAAATCACTTGGACTTAAACTTTTGAAATGAGTATACTTAATGTTAGCGAAAAACTTTATATTGACAATTCTATTACTCACTCAGAGTTGCATTCTTATGAGCCATATTTGCCAACAAAATTAAGCAACAATGATGAAATACTAATTCCCGTTCATGAAATTGAAAAGTATACTCTTCCCTGCGAAAGTTTTCTTTACATAGAGGGAAAATTATCTAAAGCAGATGGAACAGTTTCTAAAACACTATCTCTTGTAAACAATGGGATAGCATTTCTCTTTAGAGAAATGAGATATCAGTTGAATGGGGTTACGATAGATTCTATAAGGGATGTTGGTTTAACATCCACTCTAAAAGGTTACCTCTTATATAATACAAATGAATCTGACAAATTAAAAAATGCAGGATGGTCACCAAAGATAGCAAATACATTAGTTGATGAAAAAACTGGTTCATTTAATGTTTGCATTCCTCTTAAAATGTTAATGGGTTTCTTTGAAGACTATAGGAAAGTTATATTAAACGCAAAACAGGAGCTAATAATTGTGCGAGATAACACTGACAATAATGCTATTATAACTACCGATCCAAGTGAAATACCAAAAATTACTCTTCACAAACTAACTTGGAATATACCACATATTTCAGTAGCAATCCCTCAAGAATTATCATTAACAAAAATTATTGATAAGGGAACAGATTTAGTTATTGCATTTAGAAGTTGGGAATTAGTTGAATATCCGGAACTGTTGAAAACATCCAGACACAATTGGCCTGTTAAGACATCTACTAGAGTTGAAACTCCTCGTCATGTTATAGTTGCGTTCCAACAGGAGAAGAGAGATTCGAAAATATCAAATATGAGTGAATTTAATGATATAAACTTGAGAAATATTAAAGTTTTTTTGAATTCTGAAAGATACCCCTATAATGATCTTCTCCTGGACATAGGTAATAATAAATATGCTATATTATATGAAATGTATTCCCAATTTCGATCTTCTTACTATGCGAAAACCGAAGAACCTTTATTTGACCCAAGCGATTTTAAATCAAAAGCTCCTATTGCTTATATAAATTGCTCACATCAAAAGGAATCTTTACAAGCTGGACCTGTAGTAATGAGAGTAGAATTTGAACTAAACAAAGATTTAGAAAAAGATACTTCAGCGTATTGTTTAATATTACATGATAAAGTTTTCACTTACAACCCACTCACTAAACTTGTTAAACAACTTTAATTTTCAAGTTGCTTTTAATATTACATTTCACCCCCACCCTCTTGAAGCACTACATTTATTTAACATTTGAACAAATATTTCTTAGTTGTATAAGATCATTTAAAGATAGAGCAACTCCAAGCAGGTTCTTAATATAGTTCATGAAGTAATGATCTTACAATATGTTCAAGAAATTAGACATTTTCATTAAAAATTTAGAAGAACTGAAAAAACGTATTGAATCATATTCCAATAAAAACTTTGTGTTTAAAAAATTTGCAACTTTAAAAATATGAGATTAGTTTTGGATATTCAAGCGTTCAAAGATGAAAAGAATAAATTTCTACCTAAAGAATTAGCTGCCTATGATGGAGAAAAAATTAGTCATTATGTTTTCAAGCAACCATTTTCTTTGAACTCTCTTTCTCCTGAAGCGCACAAGCAAGCTGTATGGTTAATGAAAAATCACCACTGCATTAATTGGAATATCGGTTATACTCCACTACACCACTTTTCAACAATTGTAAAAAAATTGACTGAACAAGCGCAATTTGTTTACGTTAAAAGAAACGAAAAAGCAGATTACCTAAGAAAATATTCCAGCAAACCAATAATTGAATTAGATGAACAACCAATTTTAATTGCTTCAACACCTAAATGTTTTTATCATTCAAAGTCACCATCTATGTGTGCGCTTTCAAATGTGTTTTATATTTATAATAATTTTTTTATGAATGAATAAAAAAAAATAATTTTATTTAACTTTGTTTTATTAAATACATTTCATTTCTCACATTTAAATTTCCTAATACACACATATATTCTTATAATATAATTTTAACATATTAAGTTCCAATACAAACTTTACTCTGTCTTTGTTCTTTAAGAACTCGCTACACACTTGTACACCTTTTTTTACAAAACTCAGCATGTTGCATATAGTTCTCATACCACAGTATATCTTGAGCTTCAGCATCATTTCCCGCAAGCGCATAAAACCGCGAACAGGCTTCCGACATCAAAAAGTTTTCATAAAGTTCTAACACAAAGTTCTCCATATCTTACACAAATACTTCAAATTGAAGTTCTCCCAATTCTTCTTCTGCCAATTTTATCACATCTAATATAGTTGGATCTCCTATATATTTCTTCAAACTAACCACTTCAACAAAAAATCCCAATGGTTTCAGTTCAACTACAAACTGCAATACATTGAAATTTTCGAAGTATTGAGCACAAGCGGACGCACCTTTCGAATAATGTTCCGCAAACTCACAATAAAAGTCAACATATTCTGGTCTGCTATGCATAGCATTATAATAATTATCTGAAGTTAATTGGTTAAATTCTTCATGTAACTTTTTCACAGCCTCATCCATAACTGTTAATGTATATAACTAACAGCGACTAAATGATCGTAAGTATCAAAGTTTCTTATAAACAGAAAATTCCTTTTTATTATCACATTGATGTTCTGGGAATGATATAAACTAGTTCATTATCTTCTTCATTATTATCACCATCTAGAATAGTTTCAAAAATATCTACAATTGATTTAGTTTCTTTCACAATAGCTCTTTTTTGATTAGTATATTTTATATTAATGTAATCACAATGACTTCTACACAATGGACAAACATCCTTCGTTTTTAACCATTCTGTCAAGCAATCTAAACAAAATTTGTGTTCACACCAATTTGGTGTGCAAATGTTTTCTTTTTCCAAAGAACTAAAACAAATAGGGCATTCCTCTTTCAAATGCACTTCACTTTTTTTCTTTTTTGAATTAACTGTTTCCGAACTAACTATTTCTGAATTGACCCTCTTGAGTACTCGATTTCTTAATTTGAGTTCTTCCATTGAAAACTAAACTGTGAAGTGAAGAAACATACAGAACTGCTGGTTTTATTATGTTTATTTAAGAGGGGAGGGGAAAAGTCAGGGTCAGGGGCAAGGTCAACATATATGTAGATAAGGATGGGAAATGTATTAATTACATGATGAGAAAGACTCCTCAGTAAGCAAAAGAGAGAGAGCCCTCACGGAGGATAAGGTAATTACCTCCTCCGTGAGGACTCACTCTCGTTAACACACTACTGAGAGCAATCGACAACGGCAGAAATTCGGATTTCTGGTAATACTTTTGTAATAGTTCACACTTCACAGGCTCGTCATAGTTGTCGCTGTGTGTGGAGATTTTGTAATTCTTCCGCGTTTTTTGTTAAAAAACTTGTGTTAATTGTGTTTTATTTTGTTTGTGTGACTGACTATGAGCTCGGACAAAGCTAATATAAGCAGAAGTTGTTTTGTACTTTGCATCATGAAATAAAAGACGTAATTTTGAGAATACAGCTAATTGCTTTTATTTCGTATCTCAAGAAAATTATGATAAATTATGTATCATATTGATCAATATCCTTTCTCTGTATGCTTGTGAATAATACAGTAGTGATTTCTAATTGTTCTCAGATATTAATTATTAAGAATAAAATGTTTTGCTCATTGCAAATACTCTTATAGGTTAGAGGGTAACCTAAAATAAAACTACATTTAAACATTTTACCGTAGTTTCTTGTACAAAAATACAAATGATGAAAAATAAAGTGATTAACATATTTTATTAATTTTTTACACAAACGCCAAAAAATTGTCTATAGAACTAAACTCGTTTTTTTATGCGAAATTATTAACAGATTCTAAAAAGTATGGAAAAATGTCTGATGAAGAAAATTAACTACTTTAAGTTACAACCTCTAAAAAATTAAATGACAAGGAGCGAAAGGAGCAAAATCGCTAAATATTTATGCTTACAATTTTTGCAGATCTTGGCTGCGCATTCCAAACAGGTAGCCGTGACACATTTTACACAAATAAAAAGTTTTTCTTTTAATTTGCGGTCACCGAGACCGCACTATGATGGTTAAGGCATAGCTTTTACAATAAAGCTGTGGTTAAGGGTTAAATAACATCAAATAATACTTTTACAATAAAAAAAAGAAAAAAAAAATCCACTGCGTCTATAAGAAACCATGTATTTCTCGTATCACATAAAACAAGGACGCCCTCTGGCATTATGATCTACATTGCGTTTGTTCTCCTTCCTTCTAGCCCTCCTTAATCAACACTAACCGGAATTTGAAATGCATTACAAACAACCTTTTTGGTTCTGCATGTGAAATAATCTTTGATAGTAGTTTCGGCTAGTGAATCTGAAAAAAAAACTATCAAAAATAATGAAAAATCAGTCTTCGAAAAATTAATCCTTTCATTGCGCACCTATGGTGAATCACAAATTTTACCGCTTCCATAAATTTACATTGATGGGAGGACACACTTACGGTTTTTTTTAAATATCGCATTGATTGTTTCTGTGATATAAGTGGCAGCATGACATATGCGGATATGGCAGGATGTCTCTTGACCCAAAAGGCCACGAATTTGTTCAAGAAAATCAAAACCAATTGTGTATTATTATGAAGAATATGCCCGAATTTATATATATTATTTTTCAGGAATCCTATTGGTTGGAACAGTATTCCTGGGCACTCTTTAAGGCGATGTCCCATATGCTCTGCATCGGTTACGGCAGATTTCCACCTCAATCCTTGACGGATATGTGGCTTACCATGTTGTCGATGATCTCCGGAGCCACTTGTTATGCTCTCTTCCTGGGACACGCCACCAATTTAATTCAGAGCTTGGATTCATCCAGAAGACAGTATCGAGAAAAGGTAATATCTATTGTATACAAAACGGGAACCGAGAGGGTGGGATTATTTTTTTCACACACAAAGGGCTATTATAACCGTAGGTGCTAGGACGTATATTATATACAAAAAACTCAAACAGTGTTAAAACCTGCAAAACTATTGTCTTGGGTCCGTACAATTTTGTAGCTTTGAGAGCACGAAATATAGGCCTATATTGAGTGTACCTGGACTTAATTGACGCACTCCGTGCTAGAAATACTTTAAAATCTCTCTTAGAGAAACACAGAGAAAAATGGAGTGGAGTAAAATCCGTCAAACATGGGGGCTATTTACTCCAATCCATTGCCTTTATTACATCGCTTCCTTCTATAGCAGCTGCAATAATTATTATTGCAGCCAAAAACTAAATAAAGATTGAGAAACCATATTCATCATGATAAAGTTATATTTCCTAATAAGTTAGGTTACACATGTTGACAATCCTCCATATTTTATTAGCTTATCTAGAGTGTTTCATTTGGTTATGATCACCCAGGGAAAGAAAATGAAGTGGAATAATCTCCTGAGATCCCGGTGGCGAGTCAGTCACTACACGACCCTCAAATGCATTGCCCAGTTAATTCAATGCTTTCCACGGTTATACGTAAAAAACCTAAAAAATGCCTAAACTATTGCGTCGGTTGTGTATTTAGGCAGCTCTCCAAAGGCTTGAATCTGTTACTTTTTCCATTTTGTTTACTTGTATATCGAACTCGGCGGACCATAAAAAGTGGTATAAAATTCATTGAATGTCTGTGTCTATTTTTGTCTTATCAGTTTTACATCCAGCACAAAGAACCTTGAATAAGGGACATAAATCCTTTCAATATTTGATTATTCTCCTGTTTTGTCGCTTATATAGCTGGTTCGACGGAGTGTAATACCTTGATTATGAATGTCTCTTTAGCTAGTTTGTTATTCATTTATCCGGTTAGAAGAACCGTGAACAAGGGTATCGGCGGAATGATGTTTTGCTTTACCATTGATTGTTTTTTTTTGCTATATATGCCTACTTACCAACTATAATAAAAAAATATTTGAACTGGATATCGTTATGTTTTAAGGCGGATAAAACTTAAAATAAAAACCTGCTGCTTAATATTCCTAGTAAATACATATTTTAAATAGTTGTATTACTAGGTTTTAAAAATCTTATTATATTTATAACTATTGTTAATCATATTTACTTGTCTATTAGGAGTTAAACAGAATCATATTTTTAAGACTTATATGGGATTGCTCCTTATTATTTTGGAATTAGATTTAGAATATCTAAAATAATTACATTATGAAGACAATGATTTTCTGTTTTGTCCATGAAATACAAAAGGAAACAACCATCAACTTGCAAAATTAATGAATGCTCTCTTCATTAAAAACAAATAAATATGCAATTCAAGCTATGGGTTATGGATTAAATCTAAGGGGTAAATACATAGAATCATGACTTTTAAGGGAAGTAATTGGATATATAATATGTAACGCGTAATACAAATCTGAAAAAAAGCTAAATATTACTAAAAGAGATTTCTTCAAATTGATGAATGGTGCAGTTGTTGGCAAAACAATGGAAAATACCCAAAACAGAGTAGATATTCGACTAATAACGAGTCAAGAAAAATCGTTAAAATTATATAACTTTAATTTTAAAGATTGTGAAGTAATTAAAGAAGATTATTTTTTATAGGCGTTAAACAAAAACAGTTTACGTTGAAATCAGTAATTTAGACTTAAGTAAATATATACTCTCTGAAATTAGTAATGATGTTTTGAAGCAAAAATATGCAAGCAAAATAAGACTAGTTTATCACCATACTCAGAGTTTGATTTATAAATTTATAACTGAGGATATAAAGATGTGAGCGAAGCCAAATGAAAGAATGTTTTGATTTCAGTGGTTATATTAATTCAAAAGTTTAAAGGCAAATGAAATAGCAACATTCTTAATGGGTTAAATTGAAACAATATGCATGCGAGTAGAATTTTAAAGGTGTTAAAAATACGGAATAAAAAAATTCACAATTAATTGATGATTATAAGAGATATTAATTGGAAAATAAATCAGACAGAAGGGAGTAAAATACTATTGCCCCGAAACATCAAATCCACACTATAAAGCATAATTAAGGTGCACTAAATGAAAATGATAAAAATAATTTAAAACATGTATATTAAATAATAAAAGACACATTAGCTATATTCTGTGAAATAACCCCAATAAACTTTGTATTTGAAAAGTCTTCATTTCTCTTCATCTTTTCTGTTCTTTCTTTTCCAGTGATAAATCATATTTATATTATTTGTTGGACTACTAGTACGGATTTCATAATATCTAGCGTATATTAGATTGTTTAGTTTTTACTTATTATGAACTTTATTAATAACATTATTTGATTTAACATTATCAAAAAATCTACTGATTTCATACAATTTTGGTAATATGTCAATATCACTTTGAAGAATAACCACTTAATTTTAAAACATATGTTTGAGCTTAATTTTAGTAATTTTTTGTATAAAAAATGGGTTAAATGATTAAAAAGGGTGAGTTTATAAAAAGTTGTGTTTTTTATGGTTTGACCAGTGGGTGGGTGTCCTAGAGATGTCACTTGTATACACTACTTAAACGCCTTTGCCTTCAAATATTCACATAAAACTCTATACATACCTCTCTGCATGGCATGCATTTTGTTGATCAATTTATTTAAATCATTAAATTGTCATAATACTAAAGAATTATTTTTTCGATAGGTAAAACAAGTGGAGGAATATATGGCGTACCGAAAGTTACCGAGAGAAATGAGACAGCGAATAACGGAATATTTCGAGCATCGATACCAGGGCAAATTTTTTGACGAGGACGTTATTTTGGGCGAACTGTCTGAAAAACTGAGGGAAGACGTTATCAATTACAACTGTCGGTCCCTGGTTGCGTCGGTGCCCTTCTTCGCGAATGCCGACTCAAATTTTGTATCCGATGTCGTTACTAAGTTAAAATATGAAGTCTTCCAACCTGGTAAGTACAATTATTGTTAATAAAATAATAAAAATCTAATGTGCACAGTGCACATTGCACCACCATGTATATACATATGAAAGTCCGGCTTATATATAAGGGTGGCTTATCCAAGAAAGCAGTAGAACTATTTCAAAATCGAGTAATAGAACTTTGGCTTTTAATAATCACAAGGAATTATGTCCTAAAGTTTCAAACGGTACTTAGAAAGTGTTCTGCATAATATTGCATTTTGGATTAAGCATACGAACCATCCTGAAGTTAATTCATGTACCATCATGAATCTGTCCTTTTTTTAATTCAGTATAAACAAACTTTCAACGTAATCCTTTAAACAACGTTGTGACTTCCATTCGACCAATCAGATTGCAGTAATCAGTCCGCTCCTGTCATATTTCTGCTCGTGAGATATCACCAGAGACCGAGGGTGAAGAACGCCCGATCTAACGCTACTAATTTGATATTTATGATTTGTCAGCAGTATGAGCAGTATGCGTTCGGGAATTTACTGCCGGCTGCCGGTTATTAGCCGGACCGGGGATTTACTGTCGACTGTCATTCACTGCCGTTCATTTTGTTCTTTGTTCCTTGTTGTTTTCGTTTTAAAATTAAATAATATTTAAGGAAAAAAACAATGTTTTATTCACAAACAAATGAAACAATTTTTTGTCCTACACCGATACTTACACACGCCGTAATTTCATTCCCAAGTGATAATTAAATGATTATGACAAGTTATTTTTTTATACATGTACCGGGTGGTCAGTTAAGAAGGGCACTCGGCCATATCTCGAAAAATAATTATCGTAATGACTTGCGGTAAAAATTTTTGTAACTAAAATGGCCAAGAGAAAACGCTGGAAATTATTTATAAGTTTCTAAAATGGACGCCAGGTGGCGTACGCGCTATCTGGAATTTGAAAAGTTGTTTTTTTCCAAATTTTCACCAATTAAGAATACTTGAAATGCAGCTAGTTTTAAGGCTGAGACAAATTTGATTATTTTTTTGTGAATAACTTTTTGCTCTATCTATTCAAATAAAGTGGTAGGCGATGTTCAAATGTTTTTCCAAACAAATGTCTATAACTTCAAAACGGCTGAACGGATTTCAACAAACTTAGTCTCGTTGAAAAGAGCTTTTCTTAAGCTATCAGTTGCTCTATGAACAAGCTGATTGCGATTGCTTACGTTGCCGCTAGAGGGCGTTTTCTGACATAACCACAAATAAGACAGATTTTCTCAAACATTTTTAATGCAACGATATCACTTTTTTTACAGCTAAAGATAGCCAAATGAGAGCCTAACACGTCAGTGAAAACCGCATCTCAATATCTCTTTCTTAATCTAAATTATAAATAAAAGTAATTTAAAATACGAAAAAAAATTCATATTTCAGGGAATGTTTCGGTATATATGTCGTTTTTAATTCCTAATTATAGTTGTTTTACCACAATATATATTATTTTACTGCTAAAATGCCAACCTGATAAGAAAAATAGTGTTTAAGGTTGTTTTGTTATTATTTATCGTGGTCGTTAAAAAAATTAAACTCTGTATATTTAAAGATTTCTAACATATATTGTTGTTTTCCCTCACACTTTATCCAGACTTGGGACTGGTCCAAATTCTATTTTCTAAAGCCACAAATTGGAGTGTGTTTAAAAGCCAACAGGCTACAACAAGAACGAGGAACAATAACACTAATAAAACACTAAAAGCTAGTTATTTTTAACGCAAGAAGTATAGTCGTGGAAAAGACCGATTTATTATAAAATATTTTATTAACGATAATTAATGAGGGCCTAAATGTTCGAAAAGACGGCCATCTTGTTTAATGCCGGACTGGATTTTTTGTTGTGTCGTCAGCACGCTTGCTTCGATTTCAGCCACTGACATGCTACGAACGGCATTTGTGATCCGTTGAATCATATCTTCCCTTGTTGTGGGTCGGGTTACATAGACCAGATCTTTTAGTCGCCCCCATAAATAAAAGTCTAAACAAGTTAGGTCCGAAGACCTTGGTGGCCATGAAAATAAACTTCCTCGTCCTATCCATTTTTCCAGAAAAGTCCTATTTTATTTAAGAAATCGCGAACTCTCGCTGTGTAATGAGCTGGGCACCCATCGTGCTGAAACCACATATTACGACGAGATTCGAGAGGGACATTTTCCAAAAGGACTGGAAGTTCATTCTCTAGGAAATTTAGATAGGTGTCTCCATAAAGTCGTTCATTGAAAATCCAACGGCCAACAATTTTACCGCCTATAATCCCGCACCAAACGTTTACAGACCAACGACCTTGGTTTTGAATCTGCTGCATCCAGTTGGCATTTGTGTGTGACCAATAGTGCATATTGTGTCTGTTTACGCTCCCATCGCTATGAAATGTAGCCTCATCTGTCCATAAAATTCGTAAAAGAATTTCAGGATCCTCTTGAATCATATTCCATAGCCAGTGGCAATAATCTAATCTACGGTCGAAATCGTCGTTCGTTAATTCCTGGTGTAACGTAATGTGATATGGATGTAACCTGCAAGAAAAACATAACTTTATTTGTAAAAAAGTGTCACTTTATGTTCCTGTTTTATAAAATATTATTAAACTAACCAGATTTTATCGATATAATGTCGAACTTATCTAAAAACCAATGAATGACGCTTCTGCAATCTTACCGATAATTATTTACTTGTTTTCCCTCAGAATACTTAGAACACTAGTTCGAGTTATTCCCAACTCCCTTGCAATTGCCCTGGTACTTATATGACGATCAAATTGCAAATATGCCAAGGCATATAATATTTTCTTCAGTTCGTGCTCTTCTCCTTCTTCTATATACAGGACGATGAATGCTTCCTGTTGTTGGAAAGCGATTAATGATTTTAAGAAAAACCTTTACAGGCGGATGACGCCTTTCAGGATACTCCACCGCATAGACTCTAGCGGCAACCGTTGCATTATCATTGCATTGAAAATAAGTACAAAACATATCAAACACTTCTGCAGGTGTAAAGGCATACTTCTTTACGAGTAAAAACACAAAAATATGTCATACACTATAAATAGCTGCAATCTTAATGTGATTGACAACTAGGCAACAACATTTTAATGATTTCTGCTTTGTTTTCCAAAGCATATTTGATTTTTCAAAAAAGATATAATTTTGTGTGGACGGAAAAGCAAATCAAACGTAATGAATGGATATTAATTACTATTCAAATCTTTAATATAATTTTAGTATTTTAACAGTAAAATAATATATATTGTGGTAAAACAACTATAATTAGGAATTAAAAACTACATATATACCGAAACATTCCCTGAAATATGAATTTTGTTCGGCCTGGCGGAAGAAAAATAGGAGCATATTGTTATTGGGATATATTTGTTAGATTACAAGATAAAAATATGGGATTTGCTCTATTACCTTGTCAAGACATAAGCGAAACTTTTATGAAGAATAGTTCTTTTTTCATTTAGGCCTTCCCTTTTTGTTAATTGAGTGTTATATTTAAAAAAAAAAACACTTTTTAACCAAATCCGTTAAGATATGTATAAGGCTAGGGCGTATAATTATTGGCATATCTTTGTTTGTTTACAAGATTAAAATATGGGGTTTGCTCTATTACCTGGTCAAGACATAAGCGAAACTTTTATGAAGAATAGTTTTTTCATTTAGGCCTTTCCTTTTTGTTAATTGAGTGGCGAACGCAGCAAGCGAACGCAGCGGGCGACAGACGATGAGCGACACGGCCTGGCGGAAGACTTTTTAACCAAATCGAGGCTAGGGCGTTTAAGTTTAAGAAGTTTTACTTCTGATATGCGCACATAGTGCACACGCTTTTTTACAATTATATTTAAGTTCGGGTTTGGAACCTTCGGGAAAATGCACTACAGCAAAGCTTATTTCGCAATAAAATTTTTAATTTTTATAGTATTTTTATTGCTACAAATTTTATTTATTTAAATTTCTATTTTGGCTTTTTCTTGTCAATTATATATATTTTTTACTCTGTTACTTTACATTCATAATTTTTGTAATTTTGCATCCCATAATGACTTTCATTACGTCACTTTATTTTACTAATTTTATTTATTTTGATTTTATTTTTATTTCTTGCCTTTTTAAGCAATTATACATTTTATTTATTCTTTTTTCTATTTTATTCTATTAGCATTTATCATTTTAGCTTTTTTCATCTTTATTTACTTACATGTTTAAATTTTGGATTCAAGAATTTTTAAATTTATTTTCGGTTTTTGCTCTATTTATTTTAAATTATTAATTTTTCTGTTTTTGGATATTATAATATTTTTTTATTACATCATCATAATACATTTACATCTTCCCTAATTCATATATTTTAATTTCTCGTTTTTCGCCTTTTCAGAATTTATATCTTATATTTTATAGTTTTTACTCTCTAATAATAATCATTTTTCAATTTTTGAAACTAATAATCTAATAATTACTGTACACTTTTTCTAATTTTATTTATTACGATTTCGTTCGTCGCCTTTTTCTTTGCATTTCCCCGATTTTATTTAATTTATAATATATTCCTAATTTTTATTTTAAATTCATTTATTCACCTTCTTCACTTTTTCAGTTTTGTTCATTTAAATTCTTGTTTTTGTCCCTTTCTAGAAATTCTAATTTTTTTTTCGGTTTGTTTCAGGTGATATTATTATAAAGGAAGGCACTATCGGATCGAAAATGTACTTTATCCAAGAGGGAATCGTGGACATTGTGATGGCGAATGGCGAGGTTGCGACTAGTCTAAGCGATGGTTCCTACTTTGGCGAGATTTGTTTGTTGACAAACGCCAGACGGGTCGCGTCCGTACGAGCTGAGACGTACTGCAATTTGTTCTCTCTGTCCGTCGACCATTTTAATGCAGTACTCGATCAGTACCCGCTAATGCGACGCACGATGGAGTCAGTCGCAGCGGAGAGGTCAGTGCGTTGGTTGGTATACATATTATATTAATTAGTTGCTTTTTTGCTCTGTTTTGTTCGTTTCCTCCCTTTGGGATCCATCAGCACGCACAATGATTTCTGTTTGAATGTTTTATACTTTGCCACACCCATCGAGATAAAATATAAAGGCGGCGACACCGACGCACGTATGTGCACTTCCGCCATGTTGTTACTACACTTCTGTAATCGCATCAAGAGAAAGGTTTCTATCCGCTTAAATTGTGTTTTTTAAAAGATTTTTTTGTAATATTTTTGCTAGTTTTGAGTAAATCATTATGGTGTCTTGTGCTATGCGCAGTTGCTGTAGCAGAGACGGTATAGACAAGAAGAAATCTTCGAGAATAACGTTTCATAGGCTAGTATAAACAAGAAACAGAGCCGTATTTAAAGCATTTTTTTGTGTATTTTTGAAACGCGAAATTGCTATTTTGGGTCTTGGGGGCATTTCTTTTGATAACTTATGTAATGCTTTTTTAAGAATTTTGTGTTTTCAAATACTTTTTTCTGACTTAGTTACACACAGTTTCGACCAGTCTGTATTTGACAGTCACATAATTTTGTTGGTCAAAATTGTCATTGAAATGTATTTACAGATTAGAATAATTTATTTAGGTAAAAGTAAGCAAAGTAAAGAAACTAGTATAGACAAGAATGTATTATTTAAAGGTCAATAAATAAATAAGGTTTTACAAATTTTGATCTGCTTTTTTTTATAGTTGCGCTCTTAAATTAGCCTGCAGAATGTGTTGAAAATAGTACTTTTCACAGGAGTGGGAAAGTTTGGTGGCATAAAGTTATACAAGTGAAAAACGAATTTCTAACGGGTTATACAATACTTTTTCTATAATTTAAGCATATTTGTACCTTTAATAATGAAACAGTGTTGCTAATGGTAAACGCTTAATTAGGATAACCATATTAACTTGCTAACTCAGTAACGAAGGTTTTCAGTCAGGTCATATCGATTTTTGCGTTTGTGACATTTTAAATTGAAATAATTCAAAACTAAGAATACAAAAATTATAAAAAAATCTACTTAGTTCCTCTTTGAAAAAGTAACCATATTGTCACAGCTTATACCGTACCGAATCAGTTATTGAACTCTACGTCGGCTCCTTTGATGTCGATGAAGCCAGATTTGACTTTTTCATGCTTTCCTCATTTTTCGCGCATGCCCTTCATACATTATAAACGTTAGGTTTTAATGGCCAGCTGGAACTCAACAGAGACGGACTGGGTTTAATTTAGTTTACATTTTTAGTAAATTAAATTAAACATGATATGTAAGTGAAATTGATAAAAAAGGGTAAACGAGATCGAGAATGATCAGTCATTTATACATAACCATGAATATGGTGTTTATAAGTGTAAAAAAATATATAAATATTTTGATATGAACATAGAATATCAGTTTTTCTACAGCCGCGTGCAAAATAACTAATTACTAAATTGAAATGAAATCGCAAAATCGACGAATGCTGTGGATCCTTATTTTGCGCTCTAGCGCGAACATGGAAAAGAAAAATCTCACTTTTTCCGTCGAGTGTGCTATGAATGGTCATGGAAACCGAAGATAAATAAATGACAGTCGTGCTTTTGTTACAGTTTGTTGCTGGCAATCCTGTTCTAGCTCGAAGCCCGAATATAATATGTCAAAACTGCTAGTCATTTGCAAATTTCAGAATAAGTATAGAGAGAAATGTGGATTAAATTTTTAAAAATGCGGCTGTAGAAAAAGTTCTGTGTGTTTTTCGAGCGCAAAGTAAGATTGCCGTTTTCCAAAGATTACTACGAGCAGAAATTTTATCAAAAATGTGATCGTGTCAAACGGCCTTAATAAATTGATATTTCGTCACTCGAAGCCATTTATATAGTTGTAGGTATGTGACATTGTTCACTACTTATTTCTAATGAAATTTACATACAACCTTTGTAATATTAGTGTGACGGTTCTAAATTGGTTGCCTTTATTATGGGATGCTAAGAGGCTAGACAAAACTACAATTTATGTCTCAAGTTTAAAAAGATAAACTTCCTGCAGAAGGGAGCCAAACAATTATCGACGAAGAATATTAATTTATCATGCAATGTGATATGAATGAACTATATATTTTAATCTCAATACCTAATCTAAACATCTACTTACAACCTTTCATTTTTCGGAAAACTAAAATATCCTGAAGCTGGATTGGCTTTCTTGTACCTTTTGCAGACAAAACAACGTACGACCATGGTTAACATTGAATACACTTTAATGATTAAATGTCCAAAAAGTTAACACACTTAAATAAATCACCGAACAATCGAGCACAAATAATAACACGAAAACAATCCAATCTAAGAACGTAACCTGCTGCTTCTTGTCAAAAAATCGAGAGTCCAACGCTGTGCGGTGTGTTCAGTTTCCGACTCAACCTCCGTTTATGTGTCTTCGATTCGGCAAACTGTCGTAATAGAAAAAGATAACTCTACATTGGACACCAGACCGGTACTGTTATTCATAAATAAACGAAGTCGCCCTCATATAATGCGGCTCGTTGCAGACGCCAAGAATATGAGGAAAATGCTCCTATTGGTTGGATTTTATTGCTTCAAAACACGTGGAGAGTTAAATAACTGATTCGGTACGGTATAAGCTGTGATATTGTTCCTATACTTAGCCACGCCTACCGACACCGTCTTCTATCGTATTATTCAAACGGTGATAGCGCTTTTATTTTATCTCGATGGCCACACCTAAAAATAAATACTCACTTCGTTCTCAAAGCAAATCGGTAAATAGATGCTTCTTAAATAAATGAGATGTAAAATGAGAGCTAGCACATTTTGTAAATCGCACAAATTCAAAAAAAAATTGTAATCTTATTATAGAAATAATA
>MU182633.1:176933-196137 GCA_016904865.1 Pissodes strobi | reverse complement strand
ATAATAATAATAATAATAATAATAATGATAATAATAATAATAATTATTATTATTATTATTATTATTATTATTATTATAATAATCCCATAGGGGTAGCTATTTCGGAAGCTATTGAGCAGTGACAACCCCCACTATTTTCAGTTACCTGGTAATCGGGTGAAAATGCCGTATCTTCTGCGTTGAACCATTAAAATGGTGCAGTTAAGAAGCCTCGGAAAACTACCGCTGTGGAGATCTCCAGGGCACTCTTGGAGCCACTGATGAGAGTGACAACATGCGAGGCAGTGGCGACAGAACGTTGAACTTCTGTCGATAAACATGCTTTGATAAAAAAAAATCGCCACTCTGAATTTAAAAATACTAATTTTCCTTGACAAACTTTAGAACATCATTAGATATATGAATGAAGAATGAAGTAAATACCGAAACGTACAAGAATTTTAGGAATTTATTGCATTTTCACCAGATAACAAAAATCCGAGAACGCTTATTCACTTTGAATTTGAGATACTAATTTTTCTCGAAAAATTTAACTTACCAAATGTGTAAAATTGTACCCAAATTTCGAAAATTCATTTGCAAATTTATTAAAAAATCGAGTGTTCAGGAAATATTACATTTCAGTTTAAAGATCCAGGAATCTGCATTAAATTTTGTTATTAACAAAAGCTGCTATTCCTGTCTAAAATTTAAAATTTAAAATATATATTTATATAAGAACTTATTTCTGACTTCAAATATTAGTAGACATAATTTTGTCCTTATTTTTTTTTCAACAATACACTTTTGGAGAAATGGGATGGAGGTTTTGTTTTTTCTGTAGAAAGTTTTTGGAACTGAAAATTTTTGTTCTCTTAATTATTTTTTTAAACACCCTGTATACCTTACCTTACATTTGGGTTTGTCAAATTTACTTTTATTTATTTATCAAAAATAAAATTTTCTGTGAACTGAATAATAAAAATGTTTCCTATATATCTATAGATCACTGTATATAATCAGAAATACTGTGCACTGTAACAGTACTGCTCCTAAACTTTTGCCTACCCCTATATATTTTTTCCTTTTTATTTAACTGATGATTCGAAAAGGTGTCAAATGACAAAGATATTTGAAATTAATTATTGTAGATTTTGCAATTATCTGAATAAATTTCTCGGGACGCTGCTTATTCTGTTGCCGCAACATGGTTTGAAGAAAATAGAACTGAAAACTGAAACATTTACTTTTGATTTGCGCTCGACTTAACTATGTCCGATTTCTTCACCTACCATTTTTCTTTTAATTTTTAGGCTGAACAAAATCGGCAAAAACCTGAATCTGCTGGCGCATCGCGAAGAGGACATGGGTAGCGAAAGTAAAACGATCAATGCCGTCGTGAACGCCTTAGCCGCCGAAGCGGAAGACGGCAACATGTCGCAAGAATCCGTGGCCAAAACGCACGTGCGAGAACGCTGTTTAGAGGGGCACCATCATCATCAGAAAAGGACGTTGTTGCCCAGGCCGAAATCTGAAAACAATTTCGTTTCCTCGGATATTACCTTGGTGCCTAGTTCGAATGGTAGACCGTTATTCCATAAGTCTGATACGATACACAAACAAATGAGCATGCAATGACGACACTCCACGCACTAGTGTCTTTGGTGAACGGGGGTGCGTTTCGTGAAATGTTTTTTCTACGAGGCGTCCTTAAACTGTCTACGACACTGGTGCGTGCCGATTACACACACACGAAAGCAATACTTTTAACGGTATCTATTAAGTTACGCAATATTAGAGATCCATTGTAAACAGAGCTTTAAAAATATGCTCAAATATTTGTTTAAATATGATTTGTTCTCACCGTTTAATCTAAAGTTACGTATTCTTGGAAAATTGTATTTACGTCTTCTTCACGGCTGTACAATGGAGGTAGGTGGACGCATTAACTGATAAACCGCTTTTAAACCAGTCGGTTAACCGCTAAACCGCTTTTAGTGTATTATGTGTTACAGAGCTCTCGGGTGATGGAGATTTGTAGAACCGTCCTCCAACCTCTACTTTGCATGTCCAGTTGGTTTTTGGTATTATCTGTTAATAGTTGTTCTTCATTATTTCCTTATAATGATTTGTGGTTCGAATTTGTACATTTTCTTCATTCTTACGTATATTTGTCTTAGTGCTGAGCCCAAATTCGCGTCGGCGCATTAAAAAAATTAGATAGCCCACGTCCTTAAGGAAATGGCGTTAGAAGGATTGGCTTTTAGGAAATTCAGGAGGGTTTCTTTCGGGCTTATAACACTATTAGAAGTAGCGTTAAACGCAGCGAACCTTAAATTAATAGAAGTTGGAAATACAACAATCTCAATTTAATTCGCAAAGATAACTCCTAATGGCTTAGTTAATTATTAAAACTTCTACGTTATTATTTTTATTATTACTCCTTTTATACAATCTTTACAATAATAATTTGGTAGTTATATGTCGTTTTTTTTTATCAGATCTGACCATTTTTTCTTAATCGTCGATGCCACACGAAAGTTGTCCCTTGCGATTTTTTTGAGACGATTAACGCTTTAGGAGAAAAAAATTTTAGCGTATTAAAAAACTGAACAAAGTAATTATTTTATATCTTAGCAAAATTGTACAAAACGTAACACTTTTGCAAAAGTGAGCTTAATATGAAAATACGTATAAAATTGTACAAAAGTAATACGAGTACATAATCACAATTTTTACTAGCTGGTAAAATATCTTACAAAGGTTAAGAATGCATTGCATTGAAGGCCTAGCAAAATTATACATACCTATATAAAATTCTATCAAAAGACCAAATATTTTAACAAAATCAATCTCGTATTTTTAGCCAATATGTACCGGAACAACATAGTATTTATCATATTTAAAAGATAGTACTGGCTACGAAAAAAGAGACTTTTGGCTCCTTTTAAGAGTTTTGCCAAATTTAATGTATTTACAAACTTGTACTAAATGTGAAAATATTAAAATTGGATAATACATAAATTTTAGCGTGTTTGAAAAATTCTACAAAACGTAATAGGTACTTTTTCAGAATCATTCTAAATGTGAAAATATTTATAACTTTGAAAATAAGGTCGGTTGGGGCAAATGCAATTTTAAATTAACGGGTTCAGATTAATTATCGTTTTACGATGAAACTATTTCAGTTTTCATGTTGTGAACTTTTATGTGGCCACCTAGGTATGTTTTTAAGGAAAAACTGCTATAGAATGATATGTTACATTTTCGTAGGAGTTTTTATGATTTTTATTATTTTTAATGCCATGGGGGCACACTTGCTCCGCTAAACGAGGCTAGTGCGTTTCCTAGTGCTGAAACAAATCTGAGAAGAGACTAATTTTTGTGGGGCAAGTGCGGTTAACTCTACTTATTTTTTTTTGTGCAATTTGCAGAATGAAGTTATCTTCATTGGTTTAGAAGTTATAAACTCAAACGTAAAAATGAAACAGCACAACATTATTTGTTTCACGTTTATTTTTGATATAAGTTAACTGAATATATGGCAAAAAAAATTATTCTATTGAACTTCATAACCAGCAAACGAGACTGGAAAAGATATTTCACCTCTTCTTTCAATGACAGGAGTAGGGAGCAGCTTTGTTATATCCTGATCTTAGACCACGGAAACATCATCTATATCTGGAAACATAATCATCATTATCATCGTACGTAACAAAATTTTCATCAACTTTTTCTCTTTCGCTATCTGAAGAAACCACAGGTTCTTTAGTCTTTTTCTTCCTTATTTTATTGGCATCGTTTTTTGTTTTCTCTTTTAAACGCTGTAGAACCTCTTCTCTCGTAATAATTTCGGCTCCTCCAGCTACTCTTCTTTTTGGTTTCTTTTCTAACTCTTGCGGTGTTGCATTAGGTTTTAAAATAGCTAGTAGAATTTCCTCAAATGGAACCTTAATCTTCTCATTTGCGGTACTTGTAGATAGTTGGGTTGAAGCCTCGTGGCTGGCTGGACTATATCTAGCTCTTCTGCGGTGGTCAAAGGATCGGCAGTATTTTCAGCAGTTACATGTTTACTAATGCCTTTATGTTCTTCCCATCTTCTGAGAGCTAATGGATCGAAACTGTGACGCCATTCTGAATTGTAGTAGGACTTGCATCATTCCATACTTCTTGAAGAAGTGTAGAAAATGTTTTTTTTTTCTAGTTTGGTATTATAAAGAAGTCTTTTCGATACGCAAAGTAATGCCGAAAAGAAGCTCTTTTCGATACCACTTTTGTTGACTGATTGCTATGATATTAACAAAATTGTTCAATGTCAAGGCTCACTAGCAAAAATTTCGACACCGTTTTGAATGGGATTCCTAATACAGACGTCAAAAGTCACAAGATGGCCGTCCAACTTTTGATCGTGACCTAAATAAATTAATGTTTTTCATTAAAAACGTGCAAAATAGAAAAATTGTATAAAATACACGTTTTAAGACATTTAGCGCACTCGCACGTTAGGAAACTCCCCGCAAGCGGGTCGTTTCCTAATTTCGTGCCCATGCGAAAAAATATGGTCTTTTAAAACTAGTATCTTAATATACTATTTTGATAACTTTTTTACCTGGATGTTGTCTTTGCCATTGCACTAGCATTGAATCCCATTTAACTTTTAACGATTTAAAAACAGCTAAAGCCAGCGGTTGTAAGAGATGGCTGGAATGAGGAGGTAGCTTTAAAATCGTGACACCTTCTTTTATTGCTTCCTGAATTAAATCTATTCCAAGGTGAATTGAATGTCCGTCGTAAATTAAAAGTATTGGTCGTTTTTCCCCAAAATCTTTTAACAAAACCTTTTTAAAATAGTTTTCAAATACTTCTCTTTCCATCCATTCTTTCTTGGTTGCTGCATATACTAGGCTTGGGCCATTATCACCATCTGCACTACACGCTACTAAAACAGAGGTATTTTCTCTACCCGGACCACTTGTTGTACGAGTGCTCGGAAATCCTATCTGACCTACTACTTTTGATTTAGTCGGGTCGCTGCAAAAGCTGCTTTCATCTAGATACCAGATGTGGCCTGGTTTGTCTGTCAAGTCCAGCTGATTGGTTGTTGTCTCTAGTAGATCAAAATATTCGTGAATAACAAATGGATCCAAACTCTTTTTTCTGGCAACTTCGACCTATGAACCAATCTGCACCTGGGTATGCCTCTTTGAATTGGGGTTTGAGATTACGCTGCTTAACAAAATATGCCACGTTTTCAAGAAATTCTGATCTTGACAGACCGAAATCCCATTTTTCCTGGTCTTAATTCCCTCGACTATTTTCTTTTCTCTTGAATACTAATATCGGTGCTTCTTCCAAATGAGCTGCTTTTTGTACCTCTCCTGCCTTTGATGTGGTCTCTCAAAGTACTTCTCGGAATTTTATATAAATGACTAGCCTTCTTAAGACCCATTTTTCCCATTTGAATTAATAGCAACTTCCAAGACTTCTTTTGTATAAGCCGTTCCTCTATTACTCTTTCGTTTGTAGTTTTTAACCATCTTTTTCACTGAAACAAAAAAATATATATTAGTCCTTCAGGCAGGCTAGTATCTGGGGCAAGAGCACCCCGTAAGGGGCGCTCTTGCCTCTACTGCACTTTTTCGATTTTTAGGTTACCTACCAAAAGATGCAAAATGCATTCAAGTTCGCAATGGCAAATGACAGAACAAACAATGCAATGTTGCCAAACCGACTTTGATGGGTCAGGTTGGATATGTGTTACTGGAATATTTGCATTTGGGCATCAAATCACTTTATTCAAAAAAGAAAATAGCCAGAGTTGCACTTGGCCCAACTGACCTTATATTGTTTTTTAATTCTAAAAGTGGAGCAAAAAAATAAGAAAATATTTTTGAGAGATTCTAAGACGACGGCTGTCTTTTTTAGGGTGCTTAAAATCTTTCGATGTTTTATACCCTACCTTCAAACAGCTGTTGAGATATTGACTTAAGTTTCAGTACAAACATCCTGAGTGTTCCTGAAAACATCCGCCAAATTAATACAAAAGTTACAAATGTAAAGTAAACATTAAGATGCGGCCTGATCTAAACCTTTTTCTCGGAACAAACCGAATGCGCAGCGCGCGCACGAACAAAAGGTCCACGCAAATGATCGCTGTGATCGAAGCATTCACTGTGTTCGCCGTGTTCCCGATTGTTGATTTTCACTTTCAGTATTTCTCCAGATTTATTAAAGCATGGATGAACATCATAATAGCGCAGCTTGTGCTTTTTTCCTGAATTATTCCATGGCTTCAAAAAAGAGGAAGAAGAAACCGATAAAATATGGGTGATATGGGCGCCTATTTTCAAGGCGTAAAAACGATGCATTGCTGAGAGACATGGATGGTGGACATTTGAAAAATTTGACCCGCATGACCCCAGAGGACTTCTATCCCTTCTCTTCTGAAACTAGAGAGTAGGCTCTCCATTTTCTTTTTTGCCTTTCCCTCAGAACACAATAATTAGCCAAGCGTCATTTTTCTTGATTTTGTTGTAATTAATATAAAGCATGTTTAAGATTCCACAGTACAGAGTATTTCCCGTATTCATCAATTAATTATAAACATTTTTCATTATTCCAGTCCGTTGTGGAATCCATTGAGTCGCTCATTTTTATTATTAATAGTTGCAGAAAATGCTGTAAACGGTCCACACACTCCAAACCCTACAAATATACCGTCTCGACTGAGCACTAACAAACAAGCGCGTGCCTTTTTGCAAGCCATATTTACCGACAGTCGATGGAAAATGTTTGGCGCGTTCTGTTCGGCACATAGACATGTCCTGACTAGCCGAATTAACTCGTGCGCGGGATGCGCGTTAGGTTCGTTCGGAGTAAAATGTTCAGATCAGGGCACACCTCTAAACAACGCATTGGTTTGTGATGCGCGCCAGGACTCGTCAGGCGGTAGTTGTGATGGGAATGTGTTTTGCAGGCTGTCTATAACCGACGGTTAAAATATCTCGGTGTCTGTAGACCCTTATAAATATAACTCACGTTTACCTACCGCAACTTTTCTACCTTTGGACCTGCGCATTTGGCAGCATCCCGGGGTTGTTCTAATATTTCACCTCACGCAAAAAAAATAAGTCGAAAATTCCATACACTTTTGTTCCCAACTCTTTCCTTTATAAGATACAGAGGCGTTAAGTATTTCTTTTTTTTTCAGTATCTAGAAAACGCTTAAAGTGAAAACAATGCATTTCGACACAAGTTAGTATTGAACGTTTCAAACAGTGGCATGGCTAGAGCAAAAGAAATTTTTATAAAAAAAAAATATTGTACGCCAATGGTTTTTTTTTTCAAAATTTTATATCGAATTCTGCTTTAGAAGTCAAAACTCGACAAAAAATATCTGGTGCTTTTTTGCTATCCACCCTTAGCTAAGAAAAATTATGAAAACTGTTACGATACGCCTCTGTCCTTAGCTTGAAAAAGTTAAACACGTCTATAAATGTTAAAAAATGTAATATATCAGTCTCTGAGTATATGCCCTAAACTGCTTTGTTTAAATAATACAGGGTGTTAAAGAGTTAAAAAAACAATTTTTGAACACTCTTTTCTTACAGTCTTTTGAGATTTAAATTAACTCGCCTGACAATCGTTTTTGATCAATTATTATGGGAGCAAAGAAGCATATACGCAAAATAACGCTAACATCTATTTCATTTATAATTTTTTCAGTATTTTAAAAATATCTTCCGTCTATTTTATTTATAATTTTGCAGTATTTTAAAAATATCTTTATTTTTCATATAAGGCCAAATGTTAATTGTAAATCTGAAAATATTTGTACTGAGAATATTTGTAAATAGAAAATATATTCAGATAGCTAAAACTACTTTCAAATATTTTGAAATATTTTTAATATTTTCAAGTATTTTCAAATATTTCAAAATTTGAATATATTTAAAAATATAAAGTATTTGAAAATATATTCCAATATTTTCAGCTATTTTCAAACATTTTGTGCTTATATTTCAAGATCCTCACATCATATATGAAATTATATATCTGTGTCAACACTGTAGATAAAGTTTTGTAAGACAGAAAAAACAATACCCATGCGTGTATCCAAATTTTAGATCGATAGACATGGTAAAAATTATTTTAAAATTTTAAACACGCTCTAGATTATAAAGAAAACACCTTAGCCTACATAATAGAGCAAACTTTAGAACTACTTTATAAATCACCCATTAAATTAAAGGCAGTATTATAATTAAAATGTTTCAATATTTTTGTTGTGATTAGTTATGAATATTAAAGAATCGCAAGGGACAAGTTTCATGTGATTCTATCGACCATAATGAAAAGTGACCAGACTTGGTAAAAAGCAAAGTATTTGGTTACGTTCTGTAGGCATGATAAACATAAACAAAACTTATTTTAACTTAAATCAAGTTAAATATAACCTCTTCAAGCGAATTCGATATTTTAGCGGAAATAACTATTTCATTCAGATTGAACACTGTATGAAAAAAAAGTCGTTTAGGTTATTTCTGGAAACTTTTTTACCTACCTTTATAAACACTCAGTAGTTAACTTAAATATATATAGTTTTGGCTAACAATGGCAACGTGGTGTTTACAATGCTACGTGTTTTCATTGGCTGTGCTATTAGACTTACGGGGGCGTTCTTGCCAGTGGCGTATTGTCGCAAGACAAAATTTTAGTTTGTAAGGAATGCAAATTGTGTAAAGATTTAGAGATGGATCAATGAAATGATGAAAACAAAGGTCATAACTAAAAAATATTAAATATTTTTTATGTTACGTTCGTAACTAAACATTATGCCAATATTTATTTTGGTTTATATTATACATTTAACATTCTCCTATTATTTGGTCTAAAATTAGCCGCCCTGTGATGGCAGGGAGTTGGATGCTATGTTAAATATTCCTTTATGGAGAAACGATGTATTGCGGTATCATTTTAAAGGTTACATCGAGTACTTTACGGTTCTAGATATTATGTCGTCTATACAGCGTGGGGAAAAATGTCTGGAATAAACAGAATGTATAATGAATAGAATGCGGACGTCTATTTTATTTTTAATTTGTAATATTTCCAAACATTTGAAATATTCAAATATTTTAAGATTTTCAAATATTTTCAAATAGTTTCTAATATTTTCAGATATATTTAGGTACAGATCGTTTCTAACAAAAATACTGTCAAACATTTTTAGACATTTTCAAATACTTTTGAATGCATATTTTCAAATATTCAACTTTGGCATGTCTTAGTTTTTTTATATATGAAAATGCTTCGGCGAGCCCTAGGGAAGACATAGGAGCACTTTTATGTAGTTTTAGTTTAATGGTTTCTAAAACAGTGGCAATTGTAAAAAGAGTCCTGTCTTTGTCTTTTATATTGGCCATACACGCCACTGAAAAGGGTAAAAAATATGATCATATGTCAAATACGTTTTCTTATGCAATACTAACTTTTGCCGAAATGCAATGTTTTATGCTTTTCAACTCTCTTCCGACGGGGACAGATTTGATCCTTGAAACGTTGAAGGTTTGTTTTCAAGTTATCTAGGTATTTCGTTAGAGTCACTAAACTAGCACTTGTGCTGTTTACATCCTGGAGCCAGAGCTGAAGAGGCTCTATATAACCAAGTCAAAACGATAGTGGAGAGAAAACCCAAAAATTTATAAGTTAAAACATGAATCCTCCACAACAATGTAGAACATATCTACATCCAAGGAATCTAATGTTAAAATTTGGCAGACTTTTTTTAGAAACACCTTGTATTATAATGTTTCCAGACCATAATGGCTACATATCAGAATTACCTGAATGCCAATTACCCCGGTCGTTGTATTCGTCGTCGAGGTGCTATCAAATGACCGCCCTTCATCTTTGGACTTTGTCTTGTAAACTTGTACGAATTAAAACCTGAATCGTTCTTTCGTTCTTGCTTCTGTGTATATGCGAGGTGCATAAAAGTCGAACTTTAAGTAAAAAGGAAAGTGGTTTTTGTGCGACTAAGGTTATGCAACCGTCGCTAACCGGGGTAGGTCAAGATCTGGTTTTTAACGTTTCCAATAAATATATATAACGTAAAAACATGACCTGTTTTTGTATTACTGAATAAGGGTAATTCTTCGGTTGCTTCAGTTTTAGTCAGTTTAAACTTTACCTGGTTGCTTTGCTTTAAAATGAAGTTGGTCATAGATACCCAAAACTGTGTTAAATTGTAATCGCACCACAAAGTTTCAGGCATCATACCATCAGATATTCTTTTTACTTAAATCAATATAAATATACGATACGTAAGCGACTCGGCACTTGATCGTCAAAGAACTAATTCATCAATGAACATAAACTTCATTCGATCGCAAAGAATGTTCGTTAAAATGTTTCCACTTTTAATATTTAACATTTTCACTCGCGGATTCTATTTGACTTCTTTAGAGTGAGTAATAAATCAGACTAATGTCATTTTACACTGAGTGGGACCGAAGTGGTCGTATTCTTTATCTCATGGCATCACAGGCCAAGAGAGTAATCAGTTTATATTCAAAAGTCTATTGATTATTAAGCTCACATCGAGTATAGCCAATTTAATTCAGGCGTGGGCGTCGGCGTGTTACATCTTAAAGACGTTTTCAGAGTTCTGTTATAACTTAACAGAACGTTCAGTGCACGTATCAAAACAGGACTTCGTATACGCATTCATTGAACATCCAGTTCTCATCTTAGTGTTTATGAGAGCTTAGAATGAACGTAATACTAGACGTCTTTTGTTGTTTATAAAAAACATTATAGAACTTACCTTTTAAGTTCTTGGATTTACGGACTTTCTGTTCTATTGAGATTCTAAAACAGTTTCGTGTTTCAGCAGTTAGGGGTGAAAGGAGTAAATAATTAATGCTCATAAACTTGAACGTTCTCTTGCTGGTTCTCTAACAAACATAATATAGACGATCATTTGACGTTCCTTAGGTTTATGATCGCAACATGACCTAAAAATGAATGTTCAGTGGACGTCCATTTCACGTCTTAGTCTCTACGAACTTTACTGTTTTTTTTTTTTGTTGTATATAGGTAAAAAGAGTTCTTGTAATAACGTCTATGGAACATACGTTTTAAGTTTTGCAGACTTTGTGTGCCAGCGAAGTGCATTTAAAATCTTAATACTTTCGTTTCAAAAGATTATGAATGTTTTCTGTACTACGACCTAAAATGAGCATTGAGTGAACGTTTTCTATCATAGTGCTAAATCATATAAACGTTCAGCGGAAATCCATTTTACGTCTTGGGCTCTTCGAGCTTTACGAAGACTTGAAAACATGGGAGTAAATTAGAGCTTTCGCTTTTAGATTACAATTAATAAGCATTCGTTTCATTATAAATGGATTCCTTAAATCTTAGCTTGTTCATTCTAGTGTCATCTAAAATGTTCAAAAAAGTAGGACGTTGGCTATCTAACAATATTTTTTAATGTCTACGCTATGGACGCGCAAAGTCATACTTTTTTCCTTTATCGGCAGATATTGCTGCCGTTCTCTGGCTTTAGTGATTGAAATAGTTCGGAGGAAGTATAGTAGAAACGTAAACAAAACGAAAGTTCTTTGAAGTACCTAAATGCTTTTAGTTTTCTAATGCGAATTTTATGCATCTGACACGAAAATAAAAAATTGATCCTGAAGATGCCAATCTTGCGTTTGATTTCACCCCTCCTAGGACCCTGTATAAAATGACATGGTGCGCCAACCTACAGTTCTTAATCAGACATGCTTTGTGATGATTGCAATAAGTATTTTCCTAATTCCCCGAATAAATCTCGGTGTTCTACGCGAAAAAGCAATTGGGGACTACCACCTAGTTCAGATACTAACGGTGTTGATCAGTTGATCATGCAGGTGTGGGATATTCTTGATTGATAATTAGAACAGCGAGGTAAGTTTAACAATACTAGTATAGAATTTCTTTCAGCTTCAAAACAGCTCCGAAATTGTGTGGCGAAGTCTATTAATTGTTCTCTGACTACTATATAGTCTGAACTATTTCTTTGATGAATCGTTTGGTACCCCAAATATGCAAACTATATGGTTACTCAAACCCAAACGTGGATGATGTGATGGCCGTAACGAAGTATACTGCTCCATGGAGCGGTTGTCTGTGGCGTTGGGACTGTCCCAACTGACTGATGTTCTCTATTAAGGTATTCGTTTTAAGTGTATCATAGATCCTTTAATAAAACACGGATATGAAGTACTGGTTGAGTTTTATTTACAAAATATAAGACGTAAATACGATAAACATACAGAGAGACGGACTGTACATAAAACATGATTGTGAACAACTGAACCCACTTTCTGCCAACAATTGACAGATATGGTATTTCCGGTTACTACGTGCTAGTGCGCGCTAATGTCAAATCTTGACAGATAACCTGCGATAGTACACTCCTCCCTACCTAAATTGCTTTCTATCGCAGTTACATTAATCTAAATTTACTCAATATCTAGTACATAGTCTCTTAAATTGGTAGGATGCTTTACCAACCTAGAGGGTCTACATTTTCCTACCCTATTTGCATCTACAAGGTTTGTATCAATCGCGGTATCACTAATACTACTACAATTTTCTTTGTTATAATCGCACAATATTTGAATTCCTATACTATTACTATGATCACATGACTCTTTCTTGCTACTATCTTGACTTTCCATGACAGTCTAATTTGCACTTGACTCACTTAAATATGTAAACTGTGTTTTATTTAAAAATCTTAGAACTGATTTAGTGTTACAATAATTGTTTTGATCGCATGGATGGATCATTACTGACAACTTGAATCGTGTTAGTACTCGTACTAGATACATTTGCATTTACATCGGGTGGTTCTGAATAAGCAATTTTATTCTGAATGGTATTTTTAGTTATTTTATTGCTTGCTTTGGCGCCTTTCATGCCTTTCCTCTATATTTTCGACCCTTTTTTTTATTTGGTCTCTGTGACGTTTCCAGATTGTACGCTTTGATAGTTTGCATATAAAAACTGATTTTCCCATTTGCGTTTCTACCTTCGCCTTTATCCATCCTTTTCGATTTATTCTCCTGTAATCTCTGACCATGATATTCTCACCTATGGTTATTTCTCTCTTTGTCTCTTTTTAACTAATATCTCATCTTTTCTTTTCATATTCTCTGTGGCTTCTTTTTGTAGTCTTCTGTGGCTTTTCCTTTAGCAGATCTAGCCATGTCCTTGGATTTCTTCCGAATACAAGTTCTGCTGGTGTTTTTCCCGTTCTAGAGTGCACAGCATTTCTGTAGTTGAGTAAAAATCTTGCCAGTAAATTGTTGATGTTTTTATTCCTAGTGCTGTTACTCAATACTGCTTTGTTTGGTTTTTATTGTTTTCACACAGATTTTAGCCAAACTATTGGATTTTGGGGAAAATGGTGGTGATGTCAACCTTTTTATGCCATTTCTCTCAAAAAATCTATGTAGATCTTTTGAAACCAAGTTACGACCATTGTCACATTTTGGTATACCAAATGTAGTAAAAAAAACTTCTGAGTTTTCCCTCAACTTCGCTGGTTGTTGTGGAGTTCATATCATACACTTCCAGCCATTTGGAATGTGGGTCAACTAGGTACTAATAAAAAGTGTCTATCATTTAATTGAAAAAAAATCAATATGGAGTCTTTGAAAAGGAATATTTTCTACATGCCAGGGAGTTGTTGTTGCTCTGGGCGGATCAGGCAGATTCTTTAAACATGCTAAACAATATTTTATTTCTTTCTCTATATCTAGGTCTAATTTGGGCCACCACACATATGCTTCGGCATGCAATTCATTAAGTATTTGTTTTCTTAGAGATGTAGGAATAAGTATTCGATATCCCCACAAAATACAGTCACTTCCAACATTTAGTTCTTCCTTTCTGACATAATATGTCTTTAATACTTCAGGGCATTTATTTGGTCATCCTTCTTGCATAAAATGTTTCACATTTTGAAGTTCTTCGTCTTTCAATGTCTCTTCTCTCACTTTCTCATTATCTAATGGCCATACTTCTGATGGGGATTATAGGATCATTGATTATAGCTTTCACCTTAGAATCAGATTTTTTTAACCCTTCGGTGGTTATCACATGCCACATGACCTATATATTCAATTTTCTTTTTGAATAGTGCACATTTGTTCTTTTTAATCGTTAGACCTGCAACACGGCCTCAAGATTTTCGACACTTATAGAGTTCCCACTGATAATATCTCCTGATATGAAGCGGTGTATGGAATTCCTTGGATTAGTTGCTCGATAACTCTTTGAAAGATTACGCTAGCAGGTGTTATGTCATAAGGTATACGCAACTGTCTAAAAATACTAATATGAGTGCTCAGACTTAACTTGTCTTGTGATTTCTCATCAAGATCAAGTTGGTTATATGCTTGTTCAAGTCTATTTCAGAGAAAAACTTGCCACCTCTTAGCTTGTCAAATATCTCTTCTATTGTCGTTAATGGGTATCTGATGTTTTCTTATAATTACCACATATTCTTACGATATTTTGAGAAAGTTTTAAGGTAAAAATTATGATTTATCGCAGCTCCCGTCTCAACCGTGAAATCAAAAACCTTGTCAATTTATACAGTCATTTTGAAAGGATTATCCTCATTATATACAGTACATATTTCAAAGCTTTCATTGTTTTCACAACAATATTCTTTATTTTTCCTCATCGTAAACATGATTATTCAACGTATTATCATTCATGCTATTATCGTGCCGGAATGTCTGCATCAACAAAGTTTTGATGTCTAACATTTTTACACACCGCTGCCAAGTGTCCAACTTTGTTGCATTTTTGTACTTACAAACACTACTTACATGTGATTTTCCAACGAGTATCTCGCGAGAGCTTTGATTTTGGTTGCCGCCAAGGTCGAATGTTACGAACCTACAAAGAAGGGGGATTATTTGTGAATGTATTCCACCGATCTCTATATGGAGATCGGTGATGTATTCGCGGAAACACATGCAAGCTACTGTATATTTCGTAAAAAACGCATCCAAAGTACGGGCACGTATTATAGTCCGGTATTAGAAATATATACCCTCATCTGTTATTTGACGATTGCAAAGATTATATGTTAGATAATATTCGTTTCTCACTATTGGGATCTCGTAAACGGTAAAAGACAGCAAAGTTTAAATTGGGGCAAAGTTGCGCAATTTAGTGTCCAGTATTTTGACATTTTGAAGTTTGAGATATCTCGAGTACTTTCAAAAAAAATCCGCGAAAAACCGAAATTTTCAATTTTGGTTTTCAAGTTTTTCTGACGTTATTTTTAGAAATATCAAAAAAATATTAACACCTTCTTGAGGCACTTTTTAACGGTCTACTCTAAGATGCTGTCAGTTTTCTAAATCAACGTTTCGATTTCTCAGAACCAACAAGCCAATTTTTTTAAATACGGACCTGTAGTTTTTATAATTTTTTTGCATATTAAGGGGGTAATCTGGTTAATCCATGACCAGATATTTTTAAATTGTAGGCGTTACTGACAAAATTACCGGAGGTTTTTTTAAATTTGAAATATCAACTTAATCTGCGCCTGTTGTATGTAATTGAGGTGTTCATTTTGTTAATAATGCCTACAAGTTAAAAATATCTGGTGACGGATTTTACGAAATTACCCGCTAAATATGCAAAAAAAATAAAAATTGTAGGTCCGTATTTAAAAAAAAATTACCTGATGATGGTTCTGAGAAATCGAAACGTTGAGTTAGAAAACTGATAACATCCTTGGATAGATCATTAAAAAGTGCCTCTAGAAAGTGTCATTACTATTTTTGATATTTCCAAAATAACGTCACAAAATATTAAAACAAAAATTCGAAATTTTCGGTTTTTCTCGGATATCTTCGGAAGTACTCGAGATATCTCAAATATCAAAATGTCAAAATACTGGGCACTAAATTGCGCAACTTTGCCCCAATTTAAACTTTGGTGTGTCTCTTACCGTTTACGAGATCCCAATAGTGAGAAGCGAATTTGTTTCACCCTGTATAATATAAATTCTTATTAACTTTTTTGTAACAACTTCCCTGATTTGTTATAAAAAAACGAGCATTAGCTGAGAGAATGTGACTCAAAGAATTGGAGAAATATAGGTTGCTTACTTTCTTTCCACTCTGCCCAACTATGAAGTTGCCAGGTATAAACAGGTGAGCAAAGGTTATTAATATACCCTCATCAGTTATTTAGTCGATTTTTTTATGAAATGAATGGTTATTTTATTCCCCACCCAACAGTATAAAATGCCTTGGTAAAAGTTTGTCACATCCATGGTTGCCTAGATTTTAGATGTTAAGTTTTGACCGCGAGCGTGGAGAGTGACGGGGGGGACCAGAGAGGCAAGCACCTGCTGAGTGAAAGAGAGATTAACCCAAATTTGGGGTGATGGATTTTACCAAATTACCCCCTAAATATGCAAAAAAAATTGATAAAAACTACAGGTCCGTATTTAAAAAATTGGCTTGATTGTTCTGACAGATCAAAACCTTGATTTAGAAAACTGACAACATCTTAGGGTAGACCGTTAAAAACTGCCTCTGGAAAGTGTTAATATTTTTTTGATATTCCCAAAAATAGCGTCAGAAAAAATTAAAAACAAAATTCGAAAATTTCGTTTTTTCGCGGATATCTCGGGAAGTACTCGAGATATCTCAAACTTCAAAATGTCAAAATACTGGGCACTAGCTTGCGCAACTTTGTCCCAATTTAAACTGTGCTGTATCTTTTACCATTTACGAGATCCCAATAGTGAGAAGCGAATTTGTTTCACTCTGTATAACGGCATTGGCCCCAGATCAAACTAGGCAACCATGTGCGATTTATCAATCTATATATGATCTAACATATAATCTTTGTCATCGTCAAATAACAGATGAGGGTATATATTTCTAATACAGGATCTTGCACTATTACAATAAGTAATATTTCACTTTTCGCATGGCCCACCCCTCGCTACCGCTCGCTACGGGGGCTCAAGAAACGGAAACTAACCGAGGGCCAACCCAAACGTAACCAAAGACGTACCCAAAATCAAGAAAAAAACTATTTAGAAACTTAACCGTAAAAAAAATAAAAAAACAACGGGGTTTGAACTTTGAACCCAGGCCGCTGCCGATAGTCGCCGAATGGAGACCTAACCATCTAAACCTCTAGACCACGACCGCGACGGCTCTTGCTGCAAATTGATTGCATCGCGAAGACATCGACTGCGCATTTATAGATCCTTTACAGGCGTAGCCGACTATATCAAAATCGGCCTCTCCTATTGGTCGATCCGCATGGCCCTCCGCTCGCTTCGCTCGCTACGGGGGCTCAAGAAAAGGAAACTATCCAGGTGCTAACTAACTAACCCAAAATCAAGAAAAAAAACTGTTTAGAAACATAATCTTAAAAAATAATAATAAAAAAAAGCAACGGGGTTCGAACCCGTGCAATCCAGGTGGGACCCAACTATCTAAACCTCTAGACCACGAGAGCTCTTGCGACAAATTGATTGCACACGAAGACATATTGTAATATGAGATGGGTCGACCAATAGGAGAGGCCGATTTTGATATAGTCGGCTACGCTTGTAAAGGATATTTAAACGCATCGAATGCAATCGCTCGAGTCAACGCCACCTACACTAGATGGCGTTGGAGACGCTTTTACCTTGATGGCAGCCAAAATCAAAACTCTCGCTGCGAGACACTTTTATTTTCCACATATATTACACATTCTCACTACATTGTTTTCATTTCTTTGATTAGTTCTGCTCGTTTCCGACGTCCAATTTCTTTCTTGCTTGTTTTATGTTTATGGCTTTGCTACGAGGCAATTGCCAGCACGCTTCTCTTGCGGCGCTTAGCTAGAGGCAGGACGATCCTGCTGCATAATTTACACGTTGTTCCAGTGTGAGGGGACTATTTGGTAGGAACCTCCAGTAAGAAGGGCTTGGGCCCCTGTAAATTCCGGACTTTTGCGCAAATATAAGCTAATGAACTGCCCGACTGAGTTCTTATGCAAAGGAGTTTCGCACACTGTAGGTATAACCATTTTCTGCCAGAGACTCCAAATCCCTGCAGGAATACCCCCGACCACCCTCAGGCCACGCTACCGCCTACGGAAATAAAACCTGGGGTCCCAGTAGGAATCACCCTACACTACGCGACCCACACCTTACACTTCCTAGCCGGCACCCAGACTCCCCTCGAAGGATTAGAACACGTTTTCTAAGCAAAAAGCCTCCACTACCGTTGCCGAATTCTGTAATCCGTATCCAACGTATTCTTTCTTCCACGGCAGGGCCGGAAGTGAATTTCTTTCTTGATAACGTTGACGCTTATTGTTGAAAGATAATCTGTCTTGAATGACAATTCTGTTGGCAGATGGGTTTGATAGAAATGCGGTGTTGCCGGTTCTCAAGTATCTGTTCGGATTCGCTCTGAACTGGTTGTGACTTCGGTTGATGAAATTGATGTCTGACATCCGATTCACTATGGAAGATTCGGTTTTCTGCGCCAATGCCAGTACTTCCGCATAGGTTTGGCTTTCATCTTCCACGCGCAACATGTCATGAATCTTGCATTTTCTCATCCCGGCTAGGAACTTGTATTTCAGCACGTCCTCCAGCCTTTGACCGAATTTGCAGTTGGTTGCCATACGCCTGATCCGAGCACTCCACACGTTTACACTTTCGTGCTCGTTCTGCTGAATATGATAAAATTTAATTATTTCCCTCAAAGTACTTATATGAGGTGCATAGTGTCGCTTAAGAAGTTCTACTAACTGTCCGTACGTTTTATCTTTAGGCAGTTCCGATGTTGGTTTGTTATAGTCTGGTTTGATAGACTATAGACAGAGTTTACGACTAAATTCAGTAGAGTTGCCACTTGCAATTCATTACCAATTTTATTTACCAGGAAATATTGCTCTAATCTTTCCTGATATATCGTCCAATCTTGCGCTTCGGGGTTGAATTCGCTTATCTGTCCGATCGACGCCATGTTCTTTCTGGGAGGTTACGGATTTGACCTTGCGCAAACCACGCCGATCACCAACTAATTTTCTTCCAATTTCCCATACTTTTCCGTTACAATACTTGCCAATTTTATTAACAAAATATAAGAAGTAAATACACTAAACATAGATATATATATAT
>MU182633.1:158571-171933 GCA_016904865.1 Pissodes strobi | reverse complement strand
GCTTATATACTCTTATATATTAGCCTTCTAGGAGTCCTATTTCTATGGATTTAATATAGGCTACTTTGAATGCGCGATTTGGTTCTGGTTTCAAATCAGATTTGCTGATGTTATATCAGACAACATCATCATCATCATTCCTGGCAATGATCTGCACACTAGCGTCTAGCCGGACCGTCCAAGTTTCGAACCCGCAGTTCTAACGTTATTATTGTTGTAATATGTTTTGAATGGTGGATTGTGGATGGAATGTATTCACGGAAACACATGCATACTGCTGTATATCCACTATAATACGGCTCTTAACCCAACTTTTTTATCATTAAACTTATATTTCACTTCACGCATGGCCCTCCGCTCGCTTTGCAGGAACAGGAATTAACCAATACTAACCTAAGACATACCCGAAATCAGGAAAACATGTTTTCCAACAACGATTCTCACAAACAATTATTTACAGGCAGTGTTTGTACTTAAATCCGATCGAGGAGCAGCAGTAAGATATTCAATTCAAGTTTTTGAAAGCGCCACATGTGTCGCTGTAATCGCGGCCGGAACTGCGGGTTCCATAGTTGAACGGTCCGGCTAGACGCTAATTGATCTGCACCTCGTGGCGTCATTCACCAGTCAAAATGTTGAATCAAATATGCTGTCATCTTGACAGCATGGGACCATCTATTTTTTCTATTTTGAATTCAAAATGACTCCATTTCGACACGCAAATGAAACCAGGGTCGAAAAGAACATCTTTTCGACACTACTTTTGTTAACTGATTGCTATGATATTAATTAAATTATTCAATGTCAAGGCCTTCTAGCAAAAATTGTGACACCGCTTTGAATTGGGCTTCTACTAATAAAGACGTCAAAAAATACAAGAATACAATAGAATGTTTTTCATTAAAAATCCTGCAAAATAGAAAAAGTAGGACAAAATACACATTTTAAAAGTCATTCAGCGCATAATTTCGTGCTCGTGCGAAAAAATATGTTCTGTCTAAAACTAGCATCTTAATATACTATTTTGATTTTTCAACAAAAAGCGTTTTTTCCCTCATTTTTATAAGTTGACCTAGGAAAAATTAAATTTTCTTTATTGTATCTACAAAAGTGTCCGATTTAAGAAATTGACTAAGTACATACAACGTCTTCTTTCATGGTTTGTAATATTTTCCTCCCGATGTTAATAAATCTCTCGTGCGGAGTTGCCAGTCTCCCATCGGGCGCCTCCCCAGGTGGTGGATAGGGGAATGCTTCTTAGATATGAGTGGTACCGAGGAAATCAAATACCCGGGGCGAACCAAAACTGGCACAGGACACGTCGGATCTCCAGGTCAGGAGCGGTACTCCACAGCGTCTGATCTCCAGGTTAGGAGCGGCTGAAAATTCTAGTTTTCCAACTCGTCTGGCCAGCGCGGAAGACTTAAGGTTAAATTATCCCCCTATGGCGAATTTCAAAACAAACGGAACGAGTCCCCAGGTGGGTAAACACAAATCCCACACCTTTAATAAGGTCAGCCTCATGGACTCTGAGGGAGGCAAAAATTCGCTAGCACATAAACCCCCTTCAAAGACCATAAATCTGTCAATTGGCACTTACAATATCAGAACACTAAGAACTGAAGACCGCATGGAAGCTGGAAGAAGAGCTAGGTCATATCAATTGGGATATAATTGGCCTGTGCGAGACACGACTGTCAGAAGAAAAATGCACGGTTCTTAGGTCGGGCCACATGATCTATCAAAATAATAGCGAGACAAACCACCACATTGGAGGAGTAGCACTACTCATCAATAAAAGGCTTAAAAATCAAGTAATCAAAATGAAATCAATTTCCGACAGGGTCATCTTTATGATCGTCAAATTATCAGAAAGATATAAGCTGCAGATAATCTAAGTGTATGCCCCCACAAGTACAGCAGAAGAACAGGAAATAGATCAACTTTATGAGGATATAACCACAGCAAGAAAATCTGAAAAGACGCACTTTGTTATAATAATGGGCGACTTTAATTCGAAAATAGGAGATACGAACACAGACAATATTCCGAACAGAGGAAAATTTGGACTAGGCGCCCCAAATGAAAGGGGTGAAACATTAATTAACTATCTCCAAACAGAAAATCTTTTCTGCATGAACTCTTTTTTCAAAAAGCCAGCTAACCGAAGATGGACATGGAGAAGCCCAGACTCAAAAACGAAAAACGAAATTGACTTTATAATAACAAATAAAAGGTACATAATAACCGATGTTTCAGCATTAAATAGATTCAATACAGGCAGCGACCATAGACTGGTAAGGGCAAAAATCAAAATTAACCTTGGAACGGAAAGGAAGAAACTAATCCAACAAAAAAGATTTCCAACAATTCTGGAGCTTCAACAAAATGGTGACGCCTATCAAAGGAACATTAAAAGCAAACTCCCTTCTATTGAACTTGGATGAATTGGAACAAAAACTAAGAAACAGCATACAGACAGCGACAAAACAGATCTGTTCAAGGGACAGACCAAAATGCAGTAAGATGAAAAAAGAAACAAGAGACCTCATGAATATAAGAAGAAACACACATAGAAGTGACCCTAGCTATAGAGAACTTAACATAAAAGTTAAAAGAAGTATAAGGAGAGACATAAGGGATTATAACAACAGCAGGATAGAGTCCGTAATAGAAAACAACAAAAATATGAGAGTGCTGAAATCACTTGATAAAAATGGACAAGCACGCATTTATCAAATGAAAAACAAAGACGGCGAGGTAAAATACGAAAGTGACGAAATAGTAAATATAATCGAAGAATATTATAAAGACCTATACTCATCAATTGCACCAGAATTAGAGAACGCTAATACTCAATGTAAGATCATGAACGTCGGCTCAGAAGAAATCCCTGACATAAACTCCACCGAAATTGAAAAAGACCTAAGCCAACTAAAAAATGGTCGAGCTCCTGGTGAAGATAAAATCACTAGTGAAATGATAAAAATGGGAGGCACAACCACAATAGAATCCATGAAAATCTTAATGAACAAATGTCTTCACATCGGTAATATTCCAAAAACATGGCAAAATGACCAAGTCATCTTGTTACACAAAAAGGGAGACAAATTAAATCTCAGCAACTTTCGCCCAATAAGCTTATTGCCCCATCCTTATAAGCTCTTTACTAAGATTCTTACAAAAAGGCTTACGCGCAAGCTAGATCAATATCAGTCGAGTGATCAGGCTGGTTTTCGCAAGGGACATAGCACTGTAGAGCATCTTCAAACGCTACGGACTCTTATAGAAAAGTGTAACGAGTACAGTACGCCGCTCCATCTCGCTTTTATAGATTTTAACAAGGCTTTTGATTCTGTTGAGCTTTGGGCGATAATCCGAGGGTTGAATAATGCTCGAATAGACTCAAGGTACACTAATCTACTTAAAAACATATACAAAGAGGCGATCATCACAGTTAAAGTGCAAGAAGATGTAACAACCAAGCGAATACCAATTAACAGATGCGTCCGACAAGGAGACACAATATCGCCTAAGTTATTTACCCTCGCATTGGAGGACGTATTCAGAAGACTAGATTAGAACAAAAAGGGCCTGCGCGTGGATGGTAGATATCTGAGCAATTTACGCTTCGCCGACGACATAGTTTTAATCAGCAGTACGAAGGAAGAACTTATCGAAATGTTGGCAGACTTAAAGAGAGAGTCGGAAAAAATCGGTTTAAAAATGAACATGGATAAAACCAAACTGTTGACTCCAGATCCCGGCGACGTACACTTAGAAGGGCAACAAATAAAGAAAGTCAACGAATACATATATTGAGGACACACCATAACACTGGGTAAAGAAAATCAAACAGCCGAAATAACAAGGCGTATTCGACTAACATGGGCTCCTGTAGGAAAATTGGGAACAACATTAAGAAATCCAACACTTCCTATCAACATAAAAAAGAAGGTTTTCGATACATGTATTTTGCCAGTCTTGACCTATGGTATGAAAACAATGACTCTCACAGTTACAAGCGCGAATAGACTACGAACAACACAACGAGCAATCGAAAGAACTATGTTAGGGGTAAGCCTAAGGGATCATATACAGAACGAGGAAATTAGAAAAAGAACAAAAGTCTACGATGTTATAGAGCACATCGCACGTCAGAAATGGCGTTGGGTGGGACATGTGGCATGACAGGACAATGACAGATAGACAAGACATATAATAGAGTGGCGTCCAAGGCAACATAAGAGAAGTACTGGTCGTCCACAGAAACGATGAATCGACGATATAAGAGAGATAGCGGGAAGAAAATGGCACCAGATGGCGCACTGAACCGATCCGAATGGATGCAGCAAGGGGAGACCTATGTCCAGGAGTGGATGCAGAAGGGTTGCTGAAAGAAGAAGAAGAAGAAGAAGTTAATAAATCTAACAAAAAACGAATTCTCCTATAGATTCAAACCATAAGCTAAATTTACGATAATTTTTAGAGATTACAATTTCACCTTTTCGATTTTTAGCTGCAAGATGTTCACACATTTGGAGATATTTCAGTATATTTTTTCAGAATTGATGGCTTAATCTAAAATATTAATTTTGTTATGTTATGTATAAACTGTAGAATAACCAGTGCAGCATATTGAATTTTCATTATTAGCCTATAACGACTCGCTGAATAGGTGGCCGGAGATTTAAAAAAATAAAAAATAATAATTTACAAATAAGAAATTAAAGTTTTAGTACATATTTTATATTTACCGGAAGATGGCCTAGTAGAATAATTTTTGTTACTAGCATTTGATGTTTCAATTTGTTGGACATGGTTCTGATGATAAATTTGAATTGATTAAACTCAGTTATATTTGATATTTAAATTTCCGTTATTTTAATTTTGTTGAAAATACATAAAAATCTCGTCAAACATGCTTACACTTAAAAGGACAAAGGACTAATGCTTTTGAAAAAAAAATGCCCGCAAAAATATACAGAAGCTGGTATTCGGTACTGAGGATTATTATAGCTTTTGCAGTCTACGCTCTATTTTTTAAAGCACAAGCCATTATGTAATAATGATATAAATGATATTGACGCCAATGTTTAACATAATCCAGTGTGTGCTTGGATATATGCCCACATGAAGAGATAAAGTTATTAGACTTGAAGGTCCAACAGCTGCAGATGGGCAGAGAGCTGCAAATTTATTTGCGGAGCACTTTTCATCAGTTTATGAGGCTTCAGCAAATAGAACGAATAGTGAGGTCTCTGAAGGAACAAATTAACAATTCGGAAAACATTTATCACCTGACTATCAAAATCCCTGAAGGACTTAAGGGTATTAACATTAATATAAAGCAGGGCCTAGATGAACTCATGTTGTCAAAGAATTGTGTGTTTGCAGATTGTTGTACTACAATAAATCTCTTTAGGCCCTATCTTCACGGCGCTGCGCTACACATCAAAACGACATGCGAGCGCTATATCCCTCGGCCATAGTTATATCCCTGCCGCCGTGTATTTGAATCAACGACGATATAATAACAGGTAATATCCTTGCCGTGCCTTGAAGGATGATGGCTTTGTTGTTCACTCAATCAAAAATCCACTGTATGGATCTTTGACTCAATATACACTAATTTCCGCAAGGCATTTGATAAAGTTGAACAAAGTCTACTGGTAAATAAATTGTCTGACTATAATTACTTTGTGCGATTTCCCAATTGAAAATATTAGTATCATAAAAGACCTAGGAGTATATTTCGATAGTAAATTGTCACGTGTCCAACATGTTGATCATTGTTGCTCTAATGATTTGAAAAATGTTAGTGTTCCTAAAAATGCATACTATGGACTATAGAAATATTTATGCCTTGAAAACCTTGTATATAGTCCTGGTCAGGTCCCAGTTGGAATTAGGGCAACCTAGCGATGTAATGTTCTAAAATACACCGCATCGAGACAAATTCCAAGAGGAATTGTCTCCCGTTGCTTCCCGAGTGGATGAAGTAAAAATTGGCGATTTTAAAGCAAATCGTTTCCTCTACTCCAACCCATAACATAGTTTGAGTAAACTTTGCCCACTAATAAGAAATTCCTTCGTGTGACCCTTGAGGGTTTTTCGTTGTCTTATGTAGAAAAAGAAGCAAAGATAAGGTAACATATATACCTGTATGAGAAGAAAAACGTGAATGACATTAGTTTAAAAGGATTTATTCTAAATAAAGCAAGGATTTTTTTATTAGATATTATTAGCAGTGTAAGATTGGTATTTGTACATAAACATAATTATTAAGTACTCTAACAATAAAGTGACGAATGAGAGTGAATAATTAGAACGTTAGCCTTACTGTTTTTGGTTTTTGCAAAATATACTCGTATAATACGTTATTATTGAAGTAAAAGCCTTTTTGTATCAACATACGTATTTCAATTCAAATATCCTATGTATAATAGAACAGCAGCCTATGGAAAAACAGTTCCTGAAATTGGTTAATTAAAAAGGTAATTACCTACGCCTCTAACTGTATGGATAGTATTAAAATAGTATATTAAGATATAAGATACTATATTTTAAAATACCGTATTTTATCGCACGAGCACGAAATTAGGAAACGACCCGCTTGCGGGGAAATTCCTAACGTGCGAGTGCGATAAATGTCTTTTAAAACGTGTATTTTATACTATTTTTTCTATTTTGCACGATTTTTAATGAAAAACATTAATTTATTCGAGTCGCGATCAAAAATTGGACGGCCATCTTGTCACTTTTGACGTCAAGGAATCCCAAAACGGTGTCGAAATTTTTGGTAGTGAGCCTCGATATTGAACAATTTTGTTAATATCATAGCAACCAGTCAACAAAAGTAGTGTCGAAAAGAGCTTCTTTTCGACACTAATTTGCGTATCGAAAAAGCTTCTTTATGATACCAAAATAGAAAAACAATTGTATGTCACGTCTAATAACTATATAGGTGATCTAGGTCTCAATGTAAATGACTTAGTTATTTCTTTATATACAGGATCATGCAATAGTGCGTCGGGCTTCTATATTATACCACACAACCAAAAAAAAACCAAAACAAACACTATATTTTAGCGAATTTTTGAATTCTGCGAAAAATTTTATAACTAAATTTAACTGTAGAATTCAACAGACTTAGTTCGGAACGGTTTGAACCTAATTACCTTAGATTTTTATAATTTATCGTCTGCCATCAACTTCCAGTTTAACCGGAATTGCGAAAATTGTCCGTCCGGTTGTGAAACACTAAGATAGGCAAATGCAAATCGTCTGGCTCTAAGTTAACCCGTTTAGATTCTATAGCCTATCATATTGCATGAAATATTAGTTTTCAATCGTCAAAATTACGAAAAACTTGAGTTCAATAGAGTATGCAATACCAAATCCCTCGATCGACCTAAACCACATAGTCCCAGAAACCTAAGCCTTGGGAAAGCGAGGTAAAAACCAAAAACATTTAACCTAAAGAGACTCGACAACTCATTCATAAAAATCCGAAATCTTGCAAAAATATCAACAAAACGATTGTCCCGCCTCCTTATATTTTTATGTATCGTGTACAAACTTTTGTCAAACTTCGTCCCCACTACTAAATGTAGTATTGCCCGCCCCCGCCTGAACGAAAGCAAGGACCAAGGACAGTTCATAGACGTAGCCTTTGAAAATGTGAGTACATCATAATAATAATTTCAATAAAGTAAATGCGTTTAATTTGAAATGATGGTATTTATTCGGGTGCATTATTTAAAATATATTTATGTTTTATTTATAGTGTGTGGGTTAGATTGAGTTAGTTTGGGTTAGATATGGGTTCTGAAGGTTAGTTAACACAAAATAGTTATTTTGCTGTGTCACGAAATTTTTCCGTGGCCTTGCAAAACCACTGCCATGAAACCAAAGAAGCATTCACTTCAAAAATGATTTAATAGAGGTTGGTAAATGACTGCAAACATATCAGATTATTTATTAATATCACATACATAGGTAAGTATTATAAAATATTAATTAATCACATCACAAAATGGTGCCCACTGTACTACTGTGTTTCATTTACTTTTACTTACTTGTGGAAACTCAGGTTCGGATGATAATAGCTGGAGATTTTGCATACCTCACACCGCAAGACTATCGTTACTTTGATATAAAATTTATAAAAAATATTTATAGGAAATCACTCACGAAATACAAGAAAGCTACACGTCGCGTCGCGTCGCGTCGCACAAATCCAGGCTTTAAAACGTCCATTTGAAACCAAACAAAACTGGGCGAAGAGTGCTATTTTGCACGTTTTTTAATGAAAAACATTAATTTATTCAAGTCGCGATCAAAAGTTGGACGGCCATCTTGTCACTTTTGACGTCTGTATTATTAGGAATCCCATTCAAAACGGTGTCGAAATTTTTGCTAGTAAGCTTTGACATTGCACAATTTTGTTAATATCATAGCAACCAGTCATCAAAAATAGTGTCGAAAAGAGCTTCTTTTCGACACTACTTTGCGTATCGAAAAGACTTCTTTATGATACCAAAATAGAAATAGTATATTGTGCAACAAGTGCTGAAAATAAGACTTTTCACACGAATGAGACAGTTTGGTGACACGGGCCGTAAGCGAGTGTCATAAAGTCTGAGTGTAAAAAGTCTTTTCAGCACGTGTAGCACACTATACTTTTTTTACGACTGCTACATACAGGGTGCCCCACTGGGAGTGTGGTAGAAAATTACATGTTATATGGGAAACATTTTTATTATTGATTTATCAGAAAATTTTATTCCTAATGAAAGAAGCTACGTGAGTAAGAGATTCTCGCTAAACTATAACTAGGGGCACAGTCCTAAAATGGGGATACCGGAGTGGGGTCCCTATTTTCCAAATATTTTGAAAAAGAGGCTCCGAGGGCGAAGCCCTAAAATGGGGCTCCAGGGGGGCGAAACCCTAGAATGGGGCCTATGGTTCGGGAGTCCAATTTTTTACAGATTTAGCAATGGAGCCCCCGGGGGGCGAAGCCCTAAAATTGGGCCCCAACTCTTAAAAGGGGGCCCCTGGTATTAGAGTTCCATTTTCTACAGTTTTGCAAAAAAGGGCTCCCGGGGGTGAAGCCCTATAATTGGGCGCCTTTTTTTAGAGATCTGGTAATGAGACCTTTGAGGGCGAAGCTCTAAAACGGAGACTAAGCCCTTTAATCTAAATACCCGAATAAGCGTGTGAAAAGTATACTTTGCACACGCCGTGTGCAAAGTATACTTTTCACTCGATGTTTGAAATGTCCAGTTTTCAAGAGCAGTTGTTAGTGCGTTTTTGTCTATTTTCAGGGCAGTCGTAGAAAAAAGTATATTCAACTTACATTTGCAATGAATGGTCATTGCATAATATACTATTCAGCAGCTAATAGTGAAATAAAATTTCCGAAAACTTATTTCCTGAATAATTTCAAATTTGAACACGAAATTTATGAGATACCAAAAATACGCAATTTTATCCCGATTTAAACGTTTTTGTGACACATAGGGTTTTTCTGCTCTCAATGGTTAAACGAAAAATTAAATCATTCATACCACTGCTAGCCAAAAAATAAATTGCTTATCATTATTTTTGAGACAAATAAAAAGGAACTGAAGCATACAATAGTTATTTTTGTTACAAGTACCTAAAATGGAGTTTTTCAGGACGAATCATTGCTGTTTCCGGACTCAAATGAGTCCGTAAAATAGCTATTTTTGGGAGCGTATGACAAAAATTTTATTTAAAAACATATAAATATGATAAATATCTGGTTAAAGACATATTCAAAAAGTAGCTAAATAACTATTTTCTTCTATTAAATACCTATTAAAAATATATTTTCATTTCATTATAAATGCTACTATCACTGAAAAAATCTCCTAAATAAACTGGTATATCTAGAAAAAAAGATTAGATCTAGAGTATTGGCAATTGTAATTGGTTTATTTAGATTTGCTAAACCAGTAAATTGTTAGGGTATTTCTATAAAGCTATTGTATTAATAAGTACCCGTATTAGGTAGGTATATAATATAATTAAAGTAGATAAACATATTTACAGCCGTGCCTTCACTGGTTTTGAAACGTTACCAAGTTAGTATACTTTGAATGGGGAAGAGCCGTCGGTCGTCGACTCCAATGCTCTCAATCTATTGGTGCAGTTACTTTACTACGTGCATACTATAAATATTTTGGGGGTAAAACAAGGCGGAACCAAGGGAAGCGGCATTGCCAGATTGACATGTAAGAACTTCAGAACCGGTTTTTGATGAATCAAAAATGGGGAAAATAAGTATTTAGTGTTATAATTTAATATGAAAAAAGTATGTACAGTAACTCGTAAACTTAAAATTTGGCAACGCTACATCTATCGACCATAGAATGTGCCTCAATGTTGGGGGAAAACAAAGAACCATTTGTCCCGTCTCTTCAGGTTAAATGTCTTTGGTAAAAACTTTGATACCCTTTTTTACATTCCGCATTATTTATAAATGGTTCTCTGCGATAAATTAATATTGAATATAGATAAAATTGACTTAAGTTAACGAATTCTAATAGGCCATAACATTTATAACCACTTAATTATATCAACGTAATATTTGATGTTGTGTCGTTTTTATTCTAATTTTAACACGCAATAATTGGTCTACAGAAATATTTGTATTAACAAAAGTTTTTCCAGCACTTAATACTTCTAATACAAAAAATATTTTATTTATTGTAACTTTAAACAACTCTTAACTATTAAACATTTTTGTTGCAGCTAAACAGTAACTATTTTCATGACTTCATTTTTCTGAATGCCGACGATTCAAAATTAAATAAAAGGCAAAGAAAATCTACTTATAAACAATAAAATGAGAAACTTACAGATAATTATAGCATGGTTCACTGCGAGTTTTTCATTTTAAGGTCTATACGTAAATTTTCATTTTTTTTTTCGTCTGATATTCGACTTGGTTTATTTCTGGATCTTTAGAAAAAAAAAAGGATATCAATAATGTAAATAAGTTATTTACATTTTGGCACTCCACAGATTTTATATTACAAACTTTACAAATGTCGAAAATAATAAGTAATGTCTTCTGTCTAATTTAAGTTTTATTTGTTATTCCATTTTGGTTTAAATTTAATCTGCAGGAAAAAAAGTGTGTGCCAAAAATGAAGCTGAATTAGTTAAATTTTCAGACATCAAAATTCTGAAAATCGAAAAATCGTGCACAGATTTTATGTTATATACATTCCTATTCCGAAGAAACGTTTAAATAAACCATAATAATACGAAACAAAAAATGTTAAGATATAAAATCCGTAAAAACGTTTATGGCAGCAAGGAAGGAGTTGCAATGGTTTACAATATTTTTGAAAATGGTTTTTTTTCAGTAAGTCTGATTGTTATCTTCCAAAAATTTCTGGTTCGTTATCATAACCTTTTTTTGAGAGGAGTATTTTTCATAATTTTTTTCTCATTATTATTATAGCTTATTTAAAAGCTATACAGGAACGTTTGTAATGACTGTAAAATGTTTGGAGATGTTTTTCGATTTTCAGAATTTTGATGTTTGAAAATTTAACTACCTCATTTTGAGTTGCGACAAAATTTTTTTCCTGAAGATTCAAAAATGCAAAAACAATAGTGATATAGAATATTGCACAATATTTTGGTATAAAAGCTTTTTGAGGTTTATTTTTCGAATTTTTTCTTTTTATTAATATCTCCTATGTTGGAGTTTGGAATCTTCGGCAACATGCACTAAAACGGATTTTTATCCACAATACCGAAACAGAAATTATTGCACGCGACGCGCGTTTCGCTAACCATGTTAACATCATCAGGAGATGATTAAAACTAAATTTAAAATCTACCTAACTTCCTCTTATACTAAATGTTTGTTTAATCAAGCGGAACTAAAGGTATCAATCCTGGAATCCCACTAGTCACGCTAGATCAACCAATACAATAGACTATAGGAAATAGGCCCTCTATCTCTATTTAAACTATTCTTACATTTACGTTGGGGTTTGGAACTTTCGGCAACATGCACTAAAACAGAGTTTTATGCACAATACCGAAACAGAATATTTGCACTCGGCGCGCGTTTCGCTAACCATGTTAGCATCATCAGGAGATGATTAAAACAGTTTTAATCATCTCCTGATGATGCTAACATGGTTAGCGAAATGCGCGTCGAGTGCAAATATTCTGTTTCGGTATTGTGGATAAGATAAAACTCTGTTTTAGTATTCTTACATTTAATAATTTCCATACTTTTCATATATTCCACTTCTTTCTAATATTTCAATTTTGTCCATTGGACCACCTAATAATTTCTTAGTATTAAACTGAGTTTAATATACTAATTTTAAACCTACTTCCTTAAAGACTTTTTGGAGTTCTCTAGTATACTGATGATTATATGGTATCGAGACTTATTTTGTATTTTCATCCTTAATGACGAAAGAAGTGGAATCGCGAATGGTCTTTCTAAACAAATGCCTATTAATTAGTCTATTTATTACATTAGTATTGAAACCATTAACTTTCGCTATATTCTTAATTGTTTCCTTTTCATTATTAAATCTTTCTCTGCTGAGAAGAAAATTAACAATACGGTGTACTAAAAATGAAAGCTGGCCAATTTGTGTTGGCCACAGTGGAAGGAGTCATTAGGAATATATTGGTTAGTGACAGTACTTTTTCTATAAATATCACATGCTAGTGTGTTATTAGTTATTATCGTTCCTAATCACTAAAGTATCCAAAAATGGATGAAGGCGATTGTTCTCTACTTCATAAGTAAATTTAATGGTGAGGAAACGGCTGTTTAGTTTGGTTACGAAATCTTCGATATTGTATTATATATTATCGCGAAAATGTCATCCACATACCTGTACCATACCCTTGGAAAATATTCGAAATTCTGAAAAACTAGCTAAGCAAGGCAATGGGCAACTGTTTGCCCATTGCCTTGCCTTCAAGTTGTTGGTAATAGTTATTTTTATATTTAAAATAATTTTGATCTAAGCAAAGTTTGGTTAAATTTAAACATTCTTGTTTGATTTCGTTATCATAACTATTCATCTCAACTAATTCTCCAAGGTATTGCAAGGTCGGTGGGATTGGTACACTAGGGAACAATGAGCACACATCAAACGAGATCAAAATCTCGGCAATCTTCATTAAGATTCGTACCTTTAATTTTGTTTATGATATCTAAGGAATTTAGTACTCCTGAATTCTGTTGTTTTATAGGTAAATTTTCAAACTAGTTTGCTAGCCACTTGAATATATTATAAGTTGGGCGATCCTATTGCCTAGATTATGGGACGCATTGTCTTCCCA
>MU182633.1:126726-138571 GCA_016904865.1 Pissodes strobi | reverse complement strand
TAAAGAATAAAGTAAAATATCTAGGAATAATCTTTGATAAAAGATTAAATTTATCCGGCTGTGGCTGTTATGTATCACAGAAATAGGCAGAAAAAAATGCCATATCTCAGAAGAGTCTCAGTATGCTAATTAGACCGAGATCTTTTCTAAGTCCGGCAAATAAAATTAACATATATAGGGCAATCATTAGACCAACGCTCCTGTATGGAGCTCTTGTTTGGTGCTCTGTAGCAAATACGCACAAAAAATCACTGCCGGTAATGCAAAATCGTTACCTAAGAGCTGCCTTCTTACAGAGCGGGTACAGACACCCTGCAAAACACATTATTAGTAGCTAAACCCCACGCAAAACAAATGATCCCGAATCGGCCCGAACGAATTTCGTTATTTACCCTTGTCTAGATGGTCTAGCGAAATGCTTCCAATAGGTCTCGTGACCTAGTGGTACGGTTTTGTGTTTCTGATATGGCGTCCCGCGATCGATTCCCGTCGATGGCACGAGACAATTTTTAATTTTTTTTATGGTTATATTTATTTCTTTTTGCAAATTTCGGTTAGTTTTGTTTGGTTGCGCCCCGGATCGAACGAAGCGAACGGAGGACCATGCGTGAAGTTAAGATTGGTTTCGAAATTCGTTCGGGCCGACTCGGGATCATTTGTTTTGCGTGGGGCTTAGCTGCTAGTCAACATATTCCCGTGACAGATACCGCCTGACAAGTCTTGGGCTTGCGCGCGCATCGCAATCACATGCGTTGTTTAATGTTTACATCTGTAACGTTTGGATTAGTTTGGGTAAATTTTCATCTAACCCACTGAGCCACGAGGCTCGCTGATAGCAATTCTTTGGACCATAAAGACATCTATTTGCCAGAAATGTGTTTGCGATGCGCGCGCAAGCCCAGGGCTCTTCATGAATGGGAATTCTTTTTGCAAGCTGTATTTATCCGCTAATGGATTATTGACCCGCATGCATGGAGACACACAGAAACCATCGAGGAACATATCGATAAGATTGCCTGTAGGTTTTACGATTCTGGTATACATGGATTGCCCGTAACGGCTAGCATATAACCCACATAGCAAACGTAAGCATGGGCTCATACACAAGGCAACGACGCTTTTCTTTCAGAATCCACCTCCCCCCTCACCTCCGAAAACTAAATATAAAACATCAAACGTAGGTATAATACCAATTAAACCTTGGCCTGAGTCCCGGCCTGGTAAATGCCAGACTAGGCGCGTCGACAGATCCGGCAGAGTTTATTCAATACCAATTAGAATTTTTGGACACTAGTCGCTAGGTCGCAGCGGTCTAGAATCGTTCCCGACACGATTGTGTTATATATTCGAGGAAACACATGCAAGCTGCTGTATATTTTGTAATAAGTGCATCCAAAGTACGGGCACGTATTACAATAAGTAATATTTCACTTTTCGTATGGCCCTGCGCTCGCTACCGCTCGCTACGGGGGCTCAAGAAAAGGAAACTAACCAGGGGCTAACCCAAACGTAACCCAAGACATACCCAAAATCAAGAAAAAACTGTTTGCTAACCAAAACTAACCCAAGACATACCCAAAATCAGGAAAAAAACTGTTTAGAAACTTAACCGTAAAAAAAATAAAAAGAAGCAACGGGGTTCGAACACGAGCCGCCGGTCGCCGCCGATAGCCACAAAATTGAGACGCAACCATCTAACCTCTAGACCACGACGGCTTATACTGCAAACTGCAAATTGATTGCATCACGAAGACATAGCGCGAATACAATCTCTCGAGTCATTGCCACATACACTAGATGGTCTTGGAGTCGTAAGAGAGAGGGAGGCGTCGCACGCAGTAATTCGTCATCGGGAACGATTCTAGACCGTCGCGACCTAGCCGCTAATTTGTTGGACCCTGGGGACCGGGCATCTGCGGCGCCCTTGGACATACCGCTAATACAAGACGTAAACCTTTTTTGTCAAAAGTGCTGTGTCGATACCCCGTCGACTAGTCGGCACCGTTTGAGAGAATTATGTTTTAACTAAAGGGGTTTTCAATAAGGGCGGGTCGATGTTGAAATGGAATAAAACAAGCTGCGTATAAGCTATTAACGAAATTCTATTTTTATTTAAAAGACCTATGTATGCCATTATGTATGGAATATGACATCGTTCAAATGTCCGCCGCGGCTTCTCACGGTGGCACGGATCCGAGTGGTCCAATTTTCAATGACTCTGCCGCATAGATCCGGCTGAATTTGAGCGATGTCCTGTTGTATGTTGACTTTAAGGTTATCGGTCGATTGCGGCTTATTGGCATAGACCTGCGACTTCAGAAAACCCCACAAGAAATAGTCTAGTGGAGTCAAATCGCACAATCTTGATGGCCAATTCCGGTCACCTCGGCGAGAGATAGTCTTACCCTCAAATTTTTCATCGTGGCGTCCGCTGGGTGGCACGTAGCGCCGGCCTGCTGGAATCACATATCGTTCACGTCTATATTGTTCAATCTGGACCAAAGGAAATCGGTTATCATCATCATTCTGTAGCGGTCGCCGTTAACGGTGATGGCCTCACCAACGTCGTTTTCGAAAAAGTACGGACCGATGACGCCACCGCTCCAAAATCTACATCAAACGGTAACTTTTTGTGGATGCATCACCACCTGGTGAACCTCGTGTGGGTTGGCGTCGTCCCATATGCGGCAATTTTGATTGTTTACATAGCCATTCATCCAAAAATCCGCCTCATTGCTAAAGATGATTTTTGGACCAAAATTGGGGTCCTCTTCCAAACGCTCCGAAGTCCAGTCAGCAAACAAGCGGCGTTCTCTATGATCATTAACTTTAAGCTCCTGGGCCAATTGGATCTTGTACGAGTACAGACTCAAGTCCCGACGCAAAATTCGCTAAGTTGAAGTCTGCGAAAGGCCAAGTTCTTGTGCACGGCGAAGAATTGACTGCCTTCGGGTTCTCCTCACCGATATAATGGAGGTCGGTGGTTCTCCTGCACACTTTCACGGATAGCGGCGATGTTCTCAGCCGAGCCGATCTGGCATTTCTTGGACGTACGGGTGTTGGCTGATTGTTTACCGAACCTGTCGCCTCGAATTTGGCCACTAAACGTTGGAGAGTCGACTTTGAAGGGCCGCCGCGACTGCTGTAAAATGGCCGCAACGCGCGCAACGTTCGCACTAACGAACACTCATTTGATAATTAAGTTTTGTCATTTGGACGTGCTGCTCAATCCTGTAACTTGCCATGGTGATTTGGCATCAGTGACTGAATAATAAACAACAATTTAAACAAACGCCGCCAAAACAACATGGCCGCCACAGGCTGCCTACTTCGACCCGTTCCAATTGAAAAACCCTTTAGAAGACTCTCAGCTTTTATACAGGTTCATATAAGAACTCAATCTTGACTTACAAGTACTCTAATACAAATTTTATGACATTACATCTCAAATAAAACTGTACATAAAATGTACATAGTAACTAATTCAAATTAATTTAGGTCATATCATTAACTGTAAATAACTGTAAATAAATTAAAATAGGAGCCTCATAAGCATTGCCCCCCTCCACTCGAGGAGGAGCAGGCTTATAGATAAATTATCTGCACATGAGGTATAGTTATGTAAATATAACATTAGAAACAGCTCAAGACACTAACGCACAGACCAGCTGACCTACGCACTCCTTGCTGGAGGGCGATTTTGACGTAGCTCGCCTGATCTGCCACCTGATTGAATAGGCTATGGCCTAGTATACAACTCCAACCTCCTTCACAATAGGGCACAACAGTATCCCCGCTCTTATATTGCCAGATATACCAAATAAGCGTGTAAGTGGTTTTCTCTATCAAACTTTTTCCTCTGTTCCAGTCCACGCCCTACACAACCGTCAAAATAAGATTCCTTATAGCCATCCATTCACATCAATACGTTTTAAGGGTAAGTCACCTAGGAGAACGGATTGACAGTACGTTTTTAAGCTTGGCACAACTCAAATTGGTTGCAACATTTAAAAAAAGCACCTCAGACATAGAATTTCTTAGATATGATTTTATCCTCTTCAGAATTATGAATGATCTTTCCGAAGTGGCATTTGTTATAAGCAATGCGGCTAATACTTGCAGTAATCTAAAGATATTTGGATATATTTTTTAATTAGATAGGCTGGTACTAGCCCTAGGCGAGTTGTAGCCGAGCGTTCTTACAAATCGCGATGGTGCAACAAGGCGAAAGGCGATGCTCGCTACACAAGCGCAATCCAATATTAATTTAGCATGCCGTTGTTAACTGAAGTTATGACAATAAACGATTTTGGATTTTCCCAAAGTTAACCGACCTCCTTTAAGATAAGTCCAGTACGTGATCACGTTCCGTTTACATTTCCTTTAGTGGCGCATTACCAACTAGCAATACTAGAGAACCAGCAACATAAATTAAAATAAAACGTAGCAAATAGTCAGGTCGATTAAGAGTAAACTAGGTATATTATGGTTAAGAAGAATTTATCCATAATAATTCGTTTAGAAACATGATGAAGATTATGTCATAAAGACCTGTTCAGAGATGTGTGCAATAATTAAAAGAAAATTGAATACGTATATATTATGAGGTATATATTATATATTCGACAATTAAATTGGATTACTATAAACTAAAATTTGGTTACTTGTGGCTCGTAGGATCGACAGTTGACAGTAGGTCCGAGAATCACAAGAAACTGACATTTTTTACACCGGACATGCTTTCCGAAGAAGTTCAGTGCCATATCGCTGTGTCGAGAACTGAATGCACATTAACAAAAAGAGCACCATACTAACATGTTATAATTGTTAAAATTGTACTTTTAATATTTGTGTTGATAAAACCTATAATAATTGAGTATAATTATTTTTATTTACTTACCGCCTCTTGATCGGTAAGTAATCACTTGCAGGTGATGGGCGCCGCGCCCTAAAAATTTAACAGGTGACAGAAGCCACATCTTAAAAATGGCGTTGCTCAAGTGAATGAAAATCCGGAGGAGCTCCTTTGGAAGCCAAAGGCGCGCATTGCTTGGCTCAATTAACACAATATCTACTGTCAAGCTATTTAGCATTATTTTCAAAGACTACAAGGGTGTTTGATGTAATAAAGATAAAATAATTGTAAAAGCTCGATTTGAATCCAATTGTTTCACGTCAAAATCCATTGTTACGAAATTGTAACCTTTTTCTAATGTTTTGGTCAAGAAAAGAATTAAGCATTGGTTGGTGACTACCAATCAACATAACATTGAGGTATTTTTCTTCAATTATTTCCACATTTCCACAAAAATCACAGTTTAATCATTTTAACCATGGTAACTTAAATACAATAAAAAAGGGTTAAATTAAAATTATGTGGGAGAAAATTCGTAATATCAAATTAATTATGGCCAGGAGAACCAACTTCAACAATCTAAACCTCAGCTAACTAAACTGTAGTAACTGCGTAAAACAATGATTATCTAAAAAAATTGTATACGCCTAAAATTTGCGTTAAAATGTCTTATATATGTTTCAAAGAGGGTACCAGAACTAGTAAATCTGGCAATAATCATTCTTTAGTAATCTTAGGGCTCTATATTTTACTAGCTTTGACTGACAAAGTCGCAGAGGCCAGAGTTATTTATTTTTTGGAAAAACATAACAATCACTTAATCATATAGCAAAGCATGTGGCATATTTACGTTTCAGATATGGAGGGTCAATCAACCGGGGCTATAAAATAGACTTTTTTTGAGCCATCAAATCGTAGAAATTAACCAATTCTTTAGAAATTAGGAAGTAGGTAACTTACCTTAACAAAAATATATTTTTAAAACAATCAACATTTTAAGAAGGAACAAATCGTAACCGTGCAAAAATATAAAACAAATTACTTATTATGTTTATTATATACAACAAAAATGTTTAAAACTGTATTAAAATAATAAAAAAAAATATTTTTTTCTAAAATTAACAACATTTTTAACCGTGCAAAAGAAAATAAAACATGTTTATTACATAGAACATAAATGTTTAAAATAGGAACACAAAAATATATCTAAATTTTAAGAAGGAACACAAAAGAGGGAAGAGCAGAAAACAGCTTGCACTAAAATTACTTTTCGAGGACTTTTTGCCAACTCGTCAATAACCTCAAAAGTTGAGAGAGATATCTCCTTGTGTATCGACAAAGATGCCAATCCATGTCATGGAGTTACATTACATTGTAATCGGCTCTGAAAATAATTTTTACTATTAGAATAAAAAATTGGTTGCAACATTAAAAAAAAACACCTCAGACATTGAATTTCTTAGATATGATTTTATCCTCTTCATAATTAAGAATGATCTTTCCGAAGTGGCATAACAAATGCGGCTAATACTTGCAGTAATCTAAAGTTATTTGGATATATTTTTTTATTGCAGATCTGTAAAGCGTCCATGGCATTTAAAGGCTTTTTTTCCAACGATTTTATTCTGTGGTTTTGTTTCCCTGCTCCCTGTACCCCCCATAAATACCCCACTGAGCATAGCCCTCGAACAACTGATTATCAGAAACGTCTAAAAATACAGTGTATAGATAGACAGACAAAAATGTCCGCTTACTTCTTTGTTAGGTGTTTATATATTAAGAAAAAAGTACTGGCTACTGCATACTATTTAAAGGGATCCGTAACCCGCAGGAAGAGTATAACAATTCAGGAATATCAAAGTTCTTATGACAGCTGTCAAAAAAATTCCACTACATAATTTCTTTATAACATATATCAATTTTTTACGCATTTACTTCTTATTAAAACATTTAGCTAAATACATAAATAAATCATAAAAATGTTAATGTTGCTGTTCATAAAATAAAATGAAAAAATGTTGTCAACTTCTATTTTTTTATAAAAATACTTGGTTAAATACATAAAAAATATAATAGTTTGGGGAAAATATTATTCTATATTATGTCACTTTGATAAATCTATTTTCATAGTTTTTTTTAAATATTTATGCTCGAATTGGTTATTAATTTTCATCGAAGTTAAATGAGACAAAAATTTTCTTCCCACTATTAAATTGAAGTATGTAAGTATACGGTTTTTACGAGGCCATACGTAGATTTTTTTACAAAATGTTCTTCAAAACGGTTGTGATTCCAAAATTATATGAGATAGAATGAATATATGGTATCTCAAAAGTTGCAAAGGTCTTTGCGATACCAGACTTTTTATATTTTTGTAAATATCTGAAGAATGGTAACAGATGGAATAAATCCATTTATGTAGACAAGTGGTCCCTCGATTTGCTCTAATACATGCTTTCATACATTTTCTCTATTGGACTTTAAAGTGTGGCAAACTTATTTTGAACAGCGACGTTTGAGGAGCGAAGAGAGGAAAAATAGCTTGCAGCCAATCGCCTTGATGCACTTTGTCACGAGGACGATGGCAACTTGACGCACCTGTTGCCGGATATATCGGGCAAATAGATATAAATGTCGCAAATTTATTTAAATTGATAATGTGTAAAATAGATTATGAATTAAAGTTGAAGTAATAGTAAAGTTTCAGTTTCCAGTTATTTTCAATGAGTTAATGAGTATATTATTATGTGTATCTAAATAATAGGTATAAATATTAATTCTCAAAAAATATTAAAGTTACTCGACAACATCGCCAATTTTTTGCCCGCATCCTTTCCGCTGTTCCAGTTATACTTGCCACACTTTAGTAAGACATTTATTCCAGAAAAACTGAAAATCGATAAAAAAAATCTTTTCATTTCTGTAGCCATATAATTCACTTCTCCTTCTCAGCATAATTATTGTATATGTTATTATATGTACGCAATCAGCAATATTGCTTTCCACTTATTCCAGATATTTCCTTGGGTGACAATAGTTTTTGTTTTTAGATGCGTCGTTTTTTTAGACGTTTTACAAAAGCTATGCTAAATATAATAATTATGTAAAATCAACCTGTTTCAAGAGAATACATTCATGGTTATTTCAGATTATTTTTGTGTTTCCTGTAAATAAAGAATGGAACATTTTGGCATAGTTTTCAATGTTTTATACATTTCTAAATTTAAAAAAAATAATAAAAACAAAACACTTGACCGAAAGTACTGTTGTGAGCAAAAAAAAACTTAGATATTCAAGGTCACTTAAAAACTTCAAAATGACAGAAAATAGCGTGGTGAACAGAGCTTAATATTTTGACGTGATATAACGAATTAATACAGAGTATGTAAAATGATGTTCTCAAATTCGTTTTGAATTTATTATTACCAAAAAAATATTGTAATATTTTTATCTACCATCAAATAAAGAGACGTTATGTGTATAAACGAATAAATACAAGTAAATCATGTTTTATTTTACAAAAAAACTTAAATACTAGTTTTAACAGCCGAACTTAAACTTATTAAAACCAAAAATGTTACGATTAGATGGTGAAGCAATATACTTAAGGAAAATACAGTTCTTTTGGCCAAAAGGAAATTACAACGAGGCGGTTTTAATTAGACGGAAACAAGGTTCAGACTGACTAAAGATAATCTTCATTATTTAGTAAATCGATAAAATGTATCTCACAAAACCAAAGAGTTAGTGACTAGTTGCTACCCCATTTCGTTCAATAACTTCCCTCAAACAACTGGGCATGAATGCGACCAGTGATGCAGTGTATTCTGGAGAAATTTGTTCCCAGGCTTCAATAATATTCTTTGAGTCCGCTCATCGGCATTTCTTGCCCGAAAATTACTTGAGTATATTTTTTTGGCCATAACCCCCCAAATATTCTCAATCGGTAAGATCCGGGCTTTTTGAGGCCCATGAAAGGACATCAACTTGCCTTTCTTTTAGAAATTTTTGAACCACCATAGCTTTGTAAACGGGACAGTTATCCTAAAAACTTTTCAAACCATATTTAGAAGCAAACTATAGTAAAATATTTTTTATAATACCTCTCTGAAAACTATCATTTTCGACGTCTTTGTAGAGCAATGAAAATAAGTCTTTCCGGTGCGCCTGCAAAATTAGAGAGCGGGAAAACTTTTCCCGTGCGCCTGCACCGGAAAACTTTTCCCGCCCCCTAATTTCAAGTGCTAGATTTGCAGTTATGTAGTCACAAAATAAGCATAAAGTATAATAAATTGGGTTAAAATTATACACCGATGCAGTCTACAAAATTAATCTAGTACACTTTAGCATCAATAGTCTAATTTTAAGTAAAATTATTTTATTTATTCTGACCTTACTTGTCACAAATACATCAAAATTAGTTGCCTATTCAATTACAACAAAGCATACAAACACATTTCCATAGCAACGCTTGATGAATATTAGATACCTGTGTCTTGCCTGTCTTGCAAGTTTGACGTTTACTTACATTTTAATACAATAGTATATTGTGTAACTAGGAGGAAAAGCAAAACATTCCTGGACGACTGTGGTAGTTGCTGGACGAGGCGCAGCCGAGGCCAGCAACACAGGAGTCCAGGAATGTGCTTTTCCTACGAGTTGCACATACTATTTTTTTATCCGATCGAAATTAATTAGAATACGTACTTATATAAATAGAGCCAAATATTACGCTAAATAAAAACGGTATTTTAAATTTAAACTCAACATAATATCAAGTTTTGAATCGAGCAAGCTTGAAGTTTATTACGTAGCTACGGAAACTACAACTAAATGTTACTTTTGATAGACATCAGATCTGACCAACAAGGCGTTTGAATATGACAGAAATGTTACATTCCCGGCCTAGGACGGGAATGTTATATTCCCGGACAGTTATTTTCTATTCTTGTACAGTTATTGCATGTTGCCAAGCAACGAATACAATATACTGGAATCATGACTTTTGCGGTGAGAAAACACATCGGAAAGGTGTCGTTTTTCGTCCGATCGGATAAAAAATGTATTTTGTATACGTAAAATTATGATAATTTTATGTTTATGTTTTGATTTCAGAGAGGTATTATGAAAACTATCGTTCATTACACGTCCAGAAACAGCTTTTCCTGTGCTTGCACGCCTTCCGGTGTTCGGCTACTCCTCACATCAGAAGCTGTCGTGCGCGTACCGGAAAAGCCTAGTTTTCGGACTGGTAATGAACTATAGATACTATAATTGTACATGTTGAAACTTAAAATTTTGTCCAAATAAATTTGTCACCGATGGAAGCATGACCTTCTCCAGAATATTTTTGTATACATCTGCTGTAAATTTGTCTTGAACGATAAGTAATATTCCACAACCCTGACATCTTATCCATGCCCAGGCATTCACAGAGAAATACCCACTTCTATTGATAGTTTTCACATATCTCGTTGTAATTGTCTTTTGGCCTGAAGAACTGTATTTTTATCCATTCTCAACTCATTTGCGATGATTCGTACTACTTCATCATACAATATTCATGTAATCAATGGGATTTTAGTTTTCAGTCATTCGACGCATATAATATTTAAATTTAAAAAATTCAATACTGATGTCAATGTGATATAAGTTAGAACATACAAGTTGACGCACGTCAAATTGTATTGTAAAAAAAATAATTATGCCTGAAATTACATTTGATAACCGTCAAGAGTGACCAGATAAATTTGGTGTAGATTAAAATAGCATCAGAATTTACGCTAACAATGTTTCCATTTTTTTTTCAGTCTTAGAATCTTCGAGTTTCCCATGGTGTTTCCTATACGTGGTGGGTGCTCGTTATTTAACAGCTGCATCGGCGGTGCACGTTTGTGTGATAAGTCTCGAAAGGTATTTTGCCATAAAGAATCCAATTGATATGCGAAACTTAACAAAGCGTCGAATGTATATAAAAATTATATTGGTATGGTTGATTTCATTTGCAATCATTAGTCCATCGACAGCAATACGTAAGTAGTATATTTAGGTACCCCTGTATTTTGATTTTTTTTTCATCTTGTATGGAATATTAACTACAAAAAATGGTCAGTGCTGTATTAACCATGAAGAATTTAATTTATTTTTTTTTGAAGTGAAAACTTCTTTAGGCGTATTTTGCGTTTTTTTGTGGAGGTTGAATGAGACCGAGCCGTCACGCTCGAATATGTAACGTCACGCATCACGCGTCACGCTCCTTCTGTTGGCATGTTCCCGTATAGGCAGAGGGCAGGGGATACAGCAGGGGTGAAAAGAAGATCCTGGACACGAAAATAGGACCCCGTATACCCCCCCCCCCCCCCCCGTTGGGCCAGGGTAGGGGGAGAAGGAGATAAATACATATTTAATTTCAGGAGAACAGAAGAGGTACGGGGTCGAAATTTTTATGGTAGGTGCGCCCCATGGGAGCCACCTTAGACCATATGGGGGGGACCGGCGCCATAATTTAAGGCGGGATTTTGGGGGAAAAATCGTTTTTTATCTCTGCAACGAAGGCTCGGATCGAAATTTTGACAAACGATGACCCCTGCTAGTTGGTTTTCAACAATCGTGTAGTCTTAAGTACACACAATTTTTTTTTAGTTTTCAACAATAATTATATTTCGACATTTATACACCGAAGGAACAGTTTGTTTACTATAAACTAGAACACTTAACTATTAACAAATTTCTAGTTTAAATATGGCTTACTAAATATTTGTTCAAAGTTAGTGCAAAATTTGTTTCCACGATTGGAAACAAATAGTGTCATTTTAACACCAAAAATTAGTACTAGTTATTAAGCGTATGCTTTTTGAAAACTGTTTGGCAGTTATAATAATTTTATTAAATATAATTATTTTTTTTTAATAAATAACAGATATTTATTTATTATTAAAAAATAAACATGTCTTCATAATATATTATTTTTATATGTAACAATCACTTTGG
>MU182633.1:95718-116726 GCA_016904865.1 Pissodes strobi | reverse complement strand
AGTGAGATACCCCGTAATATCATCGAAAATGGGACACCCTGTACAGTTTGCGCCAAATTATTTTTCAATGAAACTGGTACGATTTAAAAAAAAACAATGCTGCAACCCGAAAAATATGGGTCTTGGATTACTGGTTTACCATTTCAAAGCGGTTATCCTATAAGGACAGTATTATAGGGTCCAAAAATACGCATTTTTTTAAGTTGTTAGGTGATAAGCAATTGCCAATTTCGCATATTTTGTTTTTATTTAGTGAATTTTAGTGATGTGTTACCTTTGAATATCGGATAGTATCGAATATTAAACCCTAGGTGGATATTGACTTGGATACGCTTATTGTTTTATTGAATATTGAATTGCAATAAAAAACTAATATTGTAATATCAAATATTTGAAAAATATGGAAAAAATTACATTCTAAACTTTGAATCGAGGCTTACTAGCATCACAAACATATTAAAACACGAGAAGTCCTACAAGCCCTATAGCAAATAGAATAAAAATATTTAAAAAATAATATTATTTTTACTCTAACACACATTAGATGCTTAATGTAAAGGTTTGCTTTGGTAAAGCTCTATTCAATATAAATAAATATATAAAGTCCGGAAAGTAAATATATAAAAACCGGAAAGTGAAGCATACGAAATCAAAACCTTTAAGAAAATAAACGTTACTAACCTAATAAGTTAATTATTTTCTAGAAATATTTAGTTCCATTTAAAAACATAATTTTTTTAATTTGGTCTAAGACTATGAGCTCTGCTTTGGAAAATATCCTCTCACCAGGTTGTTGCTATCACAGAGGTGTATTTTTTGCAAGGCGAGCTAGTCTTGGATAAATGAGAAATTAGGTAATTCCTTGTTTTTCCACCAATAAAACACATCTTCTTCTTCGAAAATAGAGTTCCCAACTCCTCTTCTTACTTCTTCTTAAACTTTTAAATGCAATGGTGTTAATCAAATGATGTAAAATGTTAAATCCAACTAATACGCTAAATAGGTTTACACCTCAAATAATATATGAACCTAACCTGAGCGAGTCAGCCGAGCCAAATCCTGATGGTCAGGTCGAGGCAATACTGCAAATTCGTATGTAATAAATTTAAAATATTTATTGTTATTTTGTTTTCAATATATTTTTATAGTTGAGGTAAAGGATTTGGTAATTATGTATAAAAATATATTTGATGTGATTGGGCGATTTTGGACTACTAAAACCTGACAGGAAACGGACAAACAAAAAAAACTTATTCAAAATTTCAAAATTGTAAAAAGCATTTTCCAATTTCTACTTTTGCAATAAATGTGATTTTGGGTGACAAATAAGGCAACAAGGGTGGCGACACGATTTTTAAAATTGTGGTAACACCGCAAATTATTAGTTCGAGAATTTGACGATTGAAGCTAATGTCTGCCGTCATTTTCTTGCATTTTTCTTAAATCGAAACTATGTTTGCGCTTTTGTCCTGAAAATTGTAGCTAATATATCGTTGTATATTTAGGTATACAATTTATATTCTTAAGCGTTTTTTTTAAATACGTCAAACTATATGTTTTGGACCTAAAGACCTGCTTTCGTGCAATAAAAGTATGATTTATTTTGTGCCGGCCGTTTGGTTCTTTGTGCACAACAAGATTATAAGATATTCCTGTTAGCTAATTTTAGGGTAAGTGATATTTAGTGTAATTATGCCTAAAAAAAGCTGTAATGCAATGCTTGCTATGAGCTCTCATTCCTATATATTTGTGTAATCATGCTCCTATTTATTTTACCTCATATACACCCAGTAACTCTATTGTAACAGATTCTTAACAGATCCCTCATAGCTTTAAAAAATACTTTCTGGAAAACACCCAAGTTATCCTACAATTGTTTTAAAGAATATTACATTTATGCTATATAGTATCTGGCCTAGTTTTGTGATGTAGGTATTGTGTTTGTGCGATTTTGAAATACAATGTGTGTTTGTTATTTCTCTTTTGCATTTTCGTTAAATTATATGATTTGCTTCTGCTATTTTATCAGACTAGAATAAGGGCATGATTATGCAATAATTATTACGTATGCAGGTACTAAATAGTCAGAGAACATAAAAAGCACATACGGGTATCCCATACCTAGGTAAGCAGTAATGTGGTTATCAATAGTTACAGAGTAATATTTAACAATATTATACTAAAATTTTATTGAAAATATTGAAAGAAATAAATATATCGAAAATATTTAATCCTTTTATTAGGTATAGAGGCTCTGAAAGGTTTTGTTATCACCAATTTCCATTTATATATTAAGGGGTACTTTGGATGGAGAAAACACATTAGCAAATTTGACATTACTATTATCTATTATGACACCTTGATACCCATAGTGACATTTTACCACCTACCTATTTTGATAAACTAGACGTTCAAATGTTTTTACTTTGAAATTTCATATTCTTTTAAAAATAATCGAATGAGGCGCGTCTAAGGCTAAGCTTTAACCGGAAGTCCTTTATATGTGCAGAAAAAGGTAAGTAAACTGCAATTTAATTTTTGATTAAAAAAAATGAGTAAAAAATATTATCATATATTATATCACGAGAACTATGAATTTAGTCGATTAAACTACGTTCAATATTTTGAGCATGATTTTTCTGGAAAATGTTGAATGCAAAATAATTTAATAAAAACCCGAGACCGGTCGGGTTTTTATTTATAAATTATTTTGCATGAAACTATTTGCTAAAAAGAAAAATCATGCGAGAAATATTGAATGTAGTTTAATCGATTAAATTCATAGTTTGAGTGGTATACGGCTAGATTATTTCCAGAATTAGTTAAATTAAATCCATAAAAGCCGATAAAACAATTTAACGGTAACTTTAAATTTGATCAAAGCACCAAAAACACATTCAGAACGTTGAAAACGACACTTCACATGATATTTGTGTTTTTGTCACCTTGGTTACATACCCCAATGATGCGTTGACTAGGCCCGCTTATCAAAGTCGACATGTAAATATTTCAAAATTTTACATTTTCTGTCACCTCATTCCAAAATAATGAAATACAAATTTTAAAGTAAAGCGGAGTTTTTAGCAATAAAAATCAATATTAGATCATTCGAACCATTTAGAAAATAATGTTTTTTTCCAAAACCGTTAATGAAAATTGCAAGAATCAGCTACAATCGACAAAACGAAATCCAATATGTAGGACGCAGTTTAATTGCTGTTAAATAGGTCTAGGGCAATAATCACTTATCTAAACAAAATTTATTCAGAATATCAGGTTGTCTAATTAGTCCATTTTACGATGAAGGAAATAATCAGTCATAATAATCGCGCTTAAAGTAATATTAACCCAATTACGTTTCAAACTACATATAAAAAAAGTTAATTACAAAAAAAAAGTTTTTAATTTTTTTTTCGAGACTTTTGCATGTAAAATGTCTACTTAACCGTGAAATCTTAAAAGAAATTGCACATTTCAATATACGCCTGTAAATAACTTTTGACTAGATTGGATAACGTCAGGTGTAAGCCGTTGGAGGTAATGTTTAAAAGCTTAACTCCTTTACCCATGGTATGTTTTTAAATAGTTTCTGTCAGTATTTAGCTTATTCACCATGAAATTTGAAAAGTTTATTCGCTCCTTCTTGTGAGCCTCGGTTAATATTTGAATTATTCCAAATTGTCCTTTTTTTAAAATCCTGCGAACCGTTTCACTTCACTAGCTTAGTTTCGACCATGTATATGTTCTGGTTCTACTGAAGCTCTCCTTGTTGAGAGAATAATTTCTAACAATATGTTTAAATTCCTTGTTTAATTGTTTTTCTCTCTGAAATCTTATCAACATATTCGTATGGTATCGCACCTTATATTATCCTCAATTGAAAATAATTACTTATTTTTCCATTTGGTTTGAATATTCTTTAACATGCATTATCAAAACTTAAAATAATATCACCTAAACAAACTGCTATTTGCTAAAAAAAAAACCAAGAGTGGATTAGGTAAAATGTATAAACTATATTTGGCCAAAATTTAAAATATTAAAAATATTATTCCGATTTGAAAAACGTATATAGGGTGGTCAATTTTAAAAATATAACTTTAGTTCATAACTAATTTTTTTGCGCACCCTGTATAATCAAGAATATTAATTTTACAAACTATACAACTTTTGTCTAAAACAGGATTTTGTAGGTGAGTTAACCGCTATATAATTTAGTAAGACTTACTTATATAAAACAACACTGTTACGTTTTTCCCGTGGGTTCTTAACAGAATTACAACTTTGCTATTTTCAACTAATACTCTCTTTATTCACTACCACTGTATACAATTTAACACTCTAAACTACTCTTATAACTTTACAACTAATATCTATTCAACACTCAATGATTAACTGAACTAACATTCGCCTTAGGTCTGCTTATATATAATCTGAAATCTATCACGAATATTCGGGAAGTATTCCCAGGCCACTCTATATGATCTCGACGGAGACCATCGAGATAATTCCAGCGATCCTGAATCTTCGCGATCGGCCGGGCGATGAGTCATACAGATAGAGAAGCGAGCGGCACGGCGGCTAGTTCTATAGGGTAGCACAAAAACGTTCGGACGGTTGTTAGTCGTGACATTGCCTCCCTCTTAAACCTGATCGTCCCGGTCAGATACTTCATGTCCGTGATATGCTTTCAGCCTGTCGAGGTGGACTACTTTCAGTTTGCTTCTGGGGCTACGCTGAATTCTATACACTACGTCATTAATTCTTTTGATGACTGTATAGGGCCCTCCCCATACTGGCATAAGCTTGGGAGATCTTCCTTTGCGGATTATATAACCAGACTTTATCGTTCATCTGAAATCCCATAGAATTAGCTTTGAGATCATATCGTGTCTTCATTCGGTCGCTGGCTTTCTCCGTGTTTTCTCTGACTAATTCATGGACGTATAGTAACTTTTCCTTAAGCGAGTCTGCGTAGTCTTGAATTTCCATATCCTGGTTATCTGGCGTTCCGAATAATAGGTCACAGGGTAAACGGAGTTCTCTTCCAAAGAAAACCATGGCTGGTGTTAGTCCTGTCGTGTCATGGACTGCTGATCTATAGGCCATTAAAAATAGTGGTATGTGTAGGTCCCAATCCTTCTGATGTTCATCTACGACCTTTGACAAATGTTCTTCAATGGTCTTGTTAAACCTCTCAATCATGCCGTCTGATTGTGGATGTAAGGCGGTAGTCCGTGTTTTATGGATGTTGTGTAAATCACTGACTTTCTGGAAAACCTTGGATTCGAAGTTGTGTCCTTGATCTGAGTGCAACTCTAACGGAACACCAAATCTGCTGAATAAGTTATTCACAAGGACCTCTGCTATGGTAACAGCTTTTTGATTGGGGATCGCAAATACTTCAGGCCACTTACTGAAGTAATCAATTGCCACTAAAATGTACTTCTTACCATTATTTGTTTCTGGAAAAGGGACAGCTACGTCAATGGCGATACGTTCAAACGGTAGGCCCACATTATACTGTTTCATTTTGCCCCTAGATCTTCTTTTGGGTCCTTGGCTTGCGGCACAGGTTGAGCACTGCCGACACCACGATTTCATATCCTGGCAGTAGTTGACCCAGTAAAATCTGTCGCGAATCTTGTCAATCATTTTGTTCACTCCGAGGTGAGCACCAGACTTTCCATTATGAACTTCTTCCAGAACTTCCGATATCTTCCTCCTTGGTACCACTAACTGTGTCTTCATTACTTTTCCACCGGCGCTTTCCCAGGCTCGTTTAAGAAGTCCATTTTCCACCACCAGGGAGTCCCACTGAGCCCACAGAGTTTTAAAAGCAAGTCCTTTAGTTGATATGTCGCTCCAGCTTGGTCTTGGTTGATGTTCTTCTTTAGCTCTTAGCAACAGTGCTATTTCACTATCTTCAAGCTGATCCTTTTTAAGTTGCTCTGTGGTCCATTGCCGATCAACCTCAAATTTCGTTTGCCTAATCGGAGTAACTCCTTCTCGTTGATCTATTCCTTGGCAATGCTTACAATTATCCGCGCATGGTCTTCGGGATAAAGCATCTGCATTATTATGCCATCTCCCTGCCCTGTGCTTAACCTTAAAGTTATATTGTTGTAATTTTTCAAGCCACCTGGCTACCTGTCCTTCAGGCTGTTTTATATCCAAAAGCCATTTAAGTGCTGCATGATCAGTCCTTATCAGAAATCCTTGCCCATATAGATATTGATGGAAATGCTCAACAGACCGTACTATTGCTAAAAGCTCCTTTCGGGTTACACAGTAGTTACGTTCAGGTTTCGAAACTGTTCGACTGTAGTATTCGATAACTCGTTCTTCTCCTGCTTGTACTTGCGATAAAACTGCTCCGATGCCGGTGTTGCTTGCATCTGTGTCCAATACAAATTTACCCTTTTGTTCCGGATATCCCAATATTGGACTAGAACATAGAGCCGCTTTTAATTTCCTGAACGCAGAATCGAGGTTATGATCCCAGTTATAATTAGCTCGTTCTTCAGTGAGCTTATGTAGAGGTGCAGCTATATTTGCAAATCCTTCAACAAATCTTCTATAATAAGTATATAGTCCAAGGAAGCTCCGCAGTTCATGTTTGTCGCGAGGACGAGGCCAGTCCTTGATTGCTGTAATCTTCCGTTGGTCGGTTTGGATTCTCTCTGATGACACGACATGCCCGAGAAATTCAACTTTTTGTTGGAAAAGAAAACATTTCTGTGGATTCAGTAAGAGCTGAGCATTCTTGATTCTAGTAAAAACCTCATGCAAGTTTTGTACGTGCTCTTCGAAAGTTTTTCCCATTACCATTATATCATCAAGATAGACCAGGCATGTGTTCCAAGTGAGGCGTCGCACAGTGGGACGGATTCGCTAATTCGCGATCGAAATCCAAAATTTTTAATTTATCCTTTGACGCTAAAATTCACAAATAATATTCAATAGACCACCAATAAACTTCTGACAAAAATTTAGATGCATTGTAAAATGCAAACAAAAGATATAAGTTGTTAAACTTTAAAGAATCGCTCAATTTCATAAATGCTAAAATTACTGACGAAAAAGCGGTAATTTGCCGACTCCTACAAACTAGCCGAATAATAATATTATACTAATTCGGTTACAGAGTGAAAGTATGATCTTTTGGCTACATTTTGGTATATATAGAGTTCTGATAGTGTTTGATATTATTCGCCTTAAAACCGCTTTCAGAACAAATGTATTTTCGTAGACTTTTAAGAAGTAATCTGTAATTTCGTTTAGTAATAGACGCCAATAGATTACAAACTAATGGTACTTAGGTTTCTTGCACCTCCAAGAATGGAATAAAAATTAGAGGGGCTGCTGCTACCTGCCCGTTTGGGCAGGGGGTGGGGGGATTAATGCTAAACGGGCATGAAGTGGGATTAATGTTATGCGGTATGCGCTGTAAACCAAATAAGTTCAGTTCTTCTAAAGCTTTCGAACGGAAGAGGTGTTCTGTGATTTCTGTGTAATTTTATTGTTATTTATTTTGCTAGTTTTCGTGCTAATTATTGTGATTTTATGACATTAAACATGCCTATAACAAGGTTAAAAACTACATCAAATAATGATGGAATTTTCATTGGAAGCAGTGAAAAAGCATAAAAATGGTGTCTTAGATTTTTTGAAAGAACACTTTAAAACAAATGGCAATTCAAATGCCACTACAACTTTGACGCAATTTATTAGAAATTAATTTTTTGCGTCCTATTTCTCGAATTAGAAAATTGTGAACCGAAGTAATGAACGATTTTTACTGAAATACCAGAAATGGCTAGAGAAAGAAATCATCTTCCCAGAGGTAGTTATTCGCTGCCTACAAGGATCCTCTTCTACGTCAAGTGTAGCCTCTACATTAAAAGGTAAGGGTATTTTTTTTTAAATAATCTCTCTCTCTCTAAAATTTTAAATTATTGTAGCCGGCCGACAATCTAAAGAATTCGATGAGTGTTCAGTTATAAGTAAACACCGAAAAACAGAAGACATTCGCTCCAAAAAGACCAGCGAAGAATTGCTTTTTGCCACTGCCATGAAACTGAAAGAATCTGGTAAGATAGCTGCAGCACAATTACTTTCTGAGGCAACCACGACAACTGGTACTACATGCCTAAATATGTGCACAAGCTGTTAATACATGGCCCAATTATTGTCCAAAATGGCCCGCGCTACCCATTGGTGAACTTTCGGAAGAGGCCCAAGAAGCAAAAAACAAGGATATTAATCGGCATAAATATCGGCAAGGATATGTACGAAAAATCAGTGGAATAAAAGTCAACGAAGACCTAGTCAATAGGCTGTAGCTCAGCTCTCACCCTTACCATAGTAGCTTTAATTGTAGAAAATAAAGAGTGAAAATTATTGATGCAGAAATGTGATCGTTAATTGTGACAACAGAAGACGAAGTCGAAAAAGAGGACGAGAGAGAGGACGGTGTGGACGAAGAAGAAGAAGCAGATGATGAGGAAGAATTCTTAGAGGCAGAAGAAGAGGACGATGAGGATGAAGGGGAAGAAATACTATAGCATATTTTACTATTCTAAGTTGTATATAGGGAAAAGTTATTTACTTTTACAACTGTCGATTTTTTTATTTTAAAATGCGCATCCTTTAACCAGATTACCAATTAATTACGTGAGCTTTAAAGATCTGGCGGGTTCTTCCTTTATTTTACCGCAAAATAAGTCTTCAAGCAGCTATAGTAAAAAAAAACAATTACCGCACAATTAAACAATCAGTTTAGGTGAGGTTATGCTTGGTTAAGTTAGGTTAGGTTATTTTATGGTAGGTTAGCTAAGGTAATACCGCAATTACCGCTCAATATAGCTATTAGTTTTGAAGCAGTAGATTTCGATCGCGAATTAGCGAATCCGTCCCACTGTGCGTCGTAGAACAACCTCCATAAGACGCTCAAAAGTAGCAGGGGCATTGCATAGTCCGAAGGGCATAACTCTAAACTGATATAAACCACTTCCAGTAGAAAATGCGGTCTTTTCCTTATCTTGTTCGTTAATGCCTACTTTCCAGTAGCCGCTCTTTAAGTCGAGTGTGGAAAACCAATGAGATCCTGCTAGTTTTTCGTCAACGTGTCATCAATCCTGGGAAGTGGATAGCTGTCTTTTTTGGTGACGTCATTGAGCTTTCTATAGTCCACGCAGAATCTGGTAGTTCCATCCTTCTTGGTGACTAAGACAACAGGAGACGACCATGTGCTTGATGATTCCTCAATAATTCCATCGTCAAGCATTTTGTTGACTAATGTGGTAACCTCTTGCTGCTTCGTCACTGGTAGCCTACGAGGATGCTGCCGTATGGGGTGAGCACTTCCAGTGTCGATTTTATCTTTTATGATGTTCGTTCTTCCAGTAGTGCCATTTTTTCTTTCAAACGCTGTGCTCTGCTCTTTGATAAATTGTGTAGTTTTCTTCAGTTCTTCGGAGGACAGATGATGCCACGACTTCTGGAAATGTTCTAGGACTTCCTTAGGTGACGTTGAGGGTGTTACTTCTGACTGCGTCTCGCAACTGGTTACCCACTGCACCGGCTCGCAAATGGCTATTACATCTCCTTTATTGATTTTCATGGAATTGGATGAAATATTTATCCTTATCGGTATTTCGCCGTCAGTTTTGACTAGTGCTTTGCTTACGAGGTGTTTGCAAGGCAAATCGTGGTGTTGGATAAGTCCGATGCAGCCTCCAAAATCCTTCTCCAATTTCCCAAAAAATTATCTGCTCGGTATTTCCGCTTATTCTGACAGTACATTCCGCCACTACTTTAGTCGGTGTGCCATCGTCTCTTTTATTAAGGATGAACTCTTCGGTGCCGAACTTCAGAAGATTAAGCTTGTTGTCAAAAGAGAATCCATGTTGACCGATGGGATCCATCCCCAAAATAAATTCGTCTTCGATGTCGGCGACTAACACTGTGTGGTGTAATTTAATTCGTCCCAGTTGAAGTTCGATATCCATTTCCCCAAGTACTTCAGCTGTCTCACCGGTAACTGTACGTAAAACTACATTCTTTGATATGGGTAGGACTTCTACTCCATTTACTCTATTGGACCTTATCAAAGATACCGCCGCACCAGTGTCAACAGTAATTGTTATGGCTCTTCCGTTGATCTTTCCTGTAATTGTTAGACTGTCGGCGGTTTTTCCTAGGCTTTTTATGGAGACGATCCTGGGGGCCGTATCTTCTTTAGCCAACACCCGATCCGCAATGTTGACTAATTGAAGTTTTCCTGATTTGACTTGGAGGCCCTAGCGTCTCTGGATGGAGATCTAGGCCGCAGTTGTACTCGGCAGTCTCGTTTGAAATGCCCAGGCCTGCCACATCTATAGCACTGATTTGATGTATTTCGGTTACGTGGCCTATCTTCTATTGGCTCCCGGAATCTCCCCGTGGCCTGAAGAACTTCCGTTAATTTCTTCAAAATTTCACCCATCTCATTTAATTCACAGCTGTTTGTCGGCTTTTCTTCCTGGATGGATACGGCCCTGATTTTTGGCTTGGAGATGTTACAGGCCGCCTCGATTTCTAGGGCTCGACCCAAAGCTTCACTGCTGTTATCAAATTTGGCTAGGCGTAGCATTTTCTGAGTTTCTGGATCTCTGATACCATCCACGAAATATTGGGCAGCAAGTTCCTCTTGAAATTCCTCTATCGCTCCCGGGTGAATGAGACGTCTAATGTCTGCCTCAAACTCTTGCAGGTTTTCACCAGGCTTCTGATGCCGAGACTTTACTTGTGCTTGATACAGTTGTCTTCGGTGTTGGTCTCCAAATCGTCTCTCCAGTACAGCTACAAGTATGTCATATTTCCCTTGTTGGCTGATGGGGATGGTCTGCAGTAGTTCCAGGGCAGATCCACGAAGCGCTACCACTAGTGATGTAGCCATTTCTTCATTATTCCAACCGTTGGCAACCGCAGCGGCTTCAAATTGTCTTTTGTACATAGTCCAGGATGTTTGACCGTCATAAGTTGGAGGTTTGATACGTTGTCCTGTGGCGAATACCCTCTCGGTGGATCCTTGATTTTTTAGTCTGGTAAATTCTGCTTGTAGATTCCTCATTTCTTGCTGTACGTTTCCTACTTCTTTTTGTACACTCCCAACTTCTTTTTGTACATGTCCAACTTCATTTGCACATTCCCAACTTCTTTTTGCACATTTCCAACCTCTTTTTGTATATTACCTACTTCTTTTTCAAATTTCTCATTTTGCCCGTCCAATATTTTCTGTAATTTTCCTTGCTCGCCTACTATTACGTCAAGCATCCATTTCTGAAGCCGTTCCTGTTCTGCTTGCCTTTTGTCTTCTTGGTCTTGCAAAATTTTCTGAAGCCGGTCCTGTTCTGCTTGCCTTTTACGTTCATCTTCTTCCCGATCCGATTGCCTTCTACGTTCATCCTCTTCCCGATCCGCTTGCTTTTTATCTTCTTGATCTTGTAAAATTTTCTGAAGCCGGTCCTGTTCTGCTTGCCTTTTACGTTCATCTTCTTCCCGATCCGCTTGCCTTCTACGTTCATCCTCTTCCCGATCCGGTTGCTTTTTATCTTCTTGATCTTGAAAAATTTTCTGCAGCCGGTCCTGTTCTAATTGTCTCTCAGCATTTAGATTTTCCATGAAATCGGCCAACATTTTATTTATTTGTTCCATTTCTGCCGTTTGTTGCCTTGTATTGACCATAGAATGCTATCAAATTTTACCAGAATCCACCAATCAAACGGTCTCGTTGACGTACTTGTATTTCTTCTGTCCTCGAAAAACACTTCGCAGGTCCAGTCCCTTCACAATCCGACTTCTGACACCAAATGTTACGTATTTCCCGTGGGTTCTTAACAGAATTACAACTTTGCTATTTTCAACTAATACTCTCTTTATTCACTACCACTGTCTACAATTTAACACTCTAACTACTAACTTTACAACTAATATCTATTCAACACTCAATGATTAACTGAACTGAACTGAACTAACATTCGCCTTAGGTCTGCTTATATATAATCTGAAATCTATCACGAATATTTGGGAAGTATTCCGAGGCCACTCTATATGATCTCGACGGAGGCCATCGAGATAATTCCAGCGATCCTGAATCTTCGCGATCGGCCGGGCGATGAGTCATACAGATAGAGAAGCGAGCGGCACGGCGGCTAGTTCTATAGGGTAGCACAAAAACGTTCGGACGGTTGTTAGTCGTGACAATACTAACTTAGTGCAGAAACGGTATATTCTGGATACTTTGCTATTGTGTTTGGATTATAATTATTTTGAATTTAATGACGATATTTTTATTAATAGGGCTGGTAATGGGAATGACTTTAAGTAGTACAACCGTAGCGGATATATTTATGGAAAATTTGGAATCTAAAATAAGGACCAAAAATTCTTTGAGGAAACATTTTATATGTTGGCATAAACATGTTGATGATATTTGTATAAATAGTTGATCAAAAATCATTAAATTTACAATACAAATAGAAGTAGATAAAGTTCTAAATTTCTTAGATTATTTTACCAGTTCCAATTTTGAATAACCCCTCATAAAGGGACATTACTATACCATCACTTCTCTGCACATAAAATAGCTGCACGTAATATACCAGCCAAGAATTATATCTTTTTAAGCAAGTAGCACTAAACAATAGGTAGGATCATAATTTAATTGAGAAAATAGTATAAAATAATAAATAGGAAAACATTAGACTTGGCATGTTCGATGAGCTAACCCACAATAAATTTCAAACACCAATTTATACAGGTTAAATTACTAAAAAGGCTGCAAATTTTTTCAGTGAAAAAGCGCCTGTGGCACAGTATAGATATTATTTGGACTCTGCCTTTGGAGCTAGGATTACTCTTGATTAATATATTGAAAAATAAAAATGCGGTATTTACCAAGTTAATCGTGGGTCCTGTGAAAAAGCATATATAGGACAGATAGGTAGAACTTCTTATAGAAGGATAAAAGCATAAAATGGCAATTATAAAAATGAAAAAGATTCTAAATATGCTAAATATTTTTCGAATGGAAATCATTTATTTAAACATAGAATTAAATATATTTAAAATTAAAACATAAAATTAAATTGTTCCTTAATGATCAGATGAACTTGAACGATTCCTCTTGTTTTATTTATATATTAATTATTTCAATGGAATAAGTTTTTTTGATGAATTAACTTGATCTACATTATCATTGTGTAAATACATGTAGTGACAATTGAACAGATTTTCTGTTTCTTCATTTAATTTTCAATATGTCAAAATTTTAAACCCGAGGTGAGTAAGCCAAGTTAAAAAAGTCAAAAGTCACATACTTATGTATTTGTTTAGTTAATTTAAGTCCCATATTGTGTCACTTTCAAGAATTATATTTTATTAAGCAAGTATCATTAAACAATAGGTGTAGTCATAATTTAATTGACAAGATAATATAAAATAAAAAATACATTAGACTTTGTATATCCGATAAGCTAACCCAAATTAAATTTCAAATATTAGTTTATTTATATAGGTAAAGTTACTAAAACGGCTGCAATTTGTTTCAATAAAAAGGCGCAAAAATCTCGTCTGAGACTAGGATTACTCATGAATAAAATAGAATAAAAACGAAAAATGCGGTATTTACGAAGTAAATCGTGGGTCTTGTGAAAAAGCATACGCAGGATAGACAGGTAGAGCTTTTTCTTAAGGGTTAAAGGACCTAAAATTGAAAATATAAAAACCAAAAAGATTCTAATCATACTTAGGATTTGAAGAGCACACATGCAAAAACCGATACATCCATTTTCTGTAAATGTGTGAAAAACGGTAAGAACTTCCAGAGGAAATTCCCGGTAAAATTTTTAATTTTTTATGATTTTATTACAGCATCTTATGTGATATATTTTGATTAAAAAGCGTTTGTTGGAAAAAATCACTAGTTATTTTTATACATAATATGTTTTGTATTTACCGGTTTTTGCGTGAAACTTGGATATATTTTTTTTATGAAATGACGCTGTAAATGTACGTACTTTAAAAGAACTTTTCAACAATACAATATTCTCACAAAAATGGGAACTTTACTCAAAATTTATTTAAAAACATTTAATTTGAACCTATATAATATCTTTAGAAAATTATTTTGATAATCAAACTTAAATTTCAAAAAACGTATTCACATCTAACTCCTTTTAAACGTGTTCTTGAATGAATATTAATATAAGTAATAGCGATATCAAAAATAATACAATTTTGGATTTATCGGGTTTTGCATGAATGTAATGAATTTGAATCCATTTTTCATGGGATTTAGTGGTTTTTGGTCGCATCTCTGTTTATAAATCGATAGAGCATATCGAAATTAGTGATCCATCCATGCCCAACTCGAAAAACACAAAAAAGTAGATTTATCGGTTTTTGCATGTCAGCTCCTCATATTGAATGAAAACCACTTATTTGATCAAACTTTTAAAATTTTACATATTTAAAATAAAGGCACAAAATTAAATTGTTCCTTAATGATCAGATGGACTTGGACGGCTCGTTTTGTTGGCTAACTTGGTCTACATAGAATGTTTTTAAAATAAAAAATTGATTATTATCGTTATAAACAATATCTCAAAATTTTAAACTGGTAAAATGGTGTCATATTTCATATGCACACAAAATATATTATTTTAAAGCGAGCTTGATAATAGCGGAATATTGGACTTAGAGATAATAAGAATTTTTATTTATCTATTTTATTTTTAAATCCACTAAATTTGTAGGAATAAAGACAGGCGACTTCAAGACCATACCAAAAATCAACTCGATCGGAGCATTTAAGTGAAATTTAATTATTTTTGCTTTGTTAATGTTAAAACGGGGGATGGGTTTAGTTAGGGGATGGGTAGTCAATATTACTGTCAAAACCGATAAACCTATATTCCGAGTGTAGTCTGATCAATAAATTGATCAAAGAATGACTTTTACTATCATATATGGAAGCAGTACTAATGTAGAAGGGTACTTACGCGAGATTTACTACCCTCTTTGAATCCCTTGCATTCTATGCTGCTATGTAGGTAATGATGTTTTCAAATAATTTAGCCGCCGTTTTTTATTCTCCAGCCTTTCGAAGAACGTTCTATCTTTCAATTGTGTATTTTCTAGTAATATGATAGGTACAAAATGTGTATTATAATGTTATCACACTTACCGCAGCATTTAGAAATCAATACTCGATCACACAAGTAACTACAAAAATCGCGAATCAAAGATTGTTTACCCAAATAAAGTTTGTAGTTAATTAGGTAGGTACAAATATATTCGTAATATAACATGAATTTTCTCAATCTACGTTTTAGCATCTAAACACGTTTTCCCAAGCAATCATATAAAATACCTTCATTGTTTATTCATATTATTTTCTCTAAATAGGTAGCGTATACAGTGTATACAGTGTGGCACAAACGTTGCAACGGCCAATTTTCTCGTAGGCCCCTGTATCAAAATTCTTCAAATTTGAGACCTAAGGATAAAAAACGGCTTTGCATTCATTGGTGATATCTACGATGTTGTCAGACTTACCGCTTGTCAGGTGTTGCCACTATATTTTTTCTTTATTTGTTGAGCAATTAAAAGCATGCTTTGATGAGGAAATAATGTTTTGATCTCAGCAGCAGGTAATTCGAGTTTTGTAAAGGAAACTTCTATCTGTGCATACCTTACTAGAAGTCAATAATAAATTTTAAATAATAAATATCAAAATGTAAGTATTCAGTTAACTGACACTGTCTTATTGTCAGATTTTTAATGTGTAAACATCTTACGAGGTGGTATGAGGGTAAATCTCGGCAAATGGGATGGAAATATGCAAGCGGATGAGGACGGAAATGTGCAAGCGGCTGTGACATCATAACCATGCGCAGTGATTTTACGAGGTCTGCTCAAATATTTGTGCATGTCGATATATGATATGTTTAGACATCAATGTCTCGAGTACTAGCAGACTCGCTCATTTTTTTTTGCTAGTTTATCACAACTAGTCATCATAATCCTTATGACGCAAGTATATGGAGCTAGCATGAGGTCATATGAAGAAGTGGCGAATTTATTTAAGGATGAATATACGGATACTAAAGTCAACTGTCCAGAGAACAGAGAAATAGTAATGGATTCCGAGAAAATGGTAATGGTAAAAACATGGTCGACAAAAAGTGCAACAAACTATAAAAAAGTTTAGTAGCTTTGCAGATATTTATCGAAAACCCACGTGCTTCAGTAAAAAATGTTGGAAAAGCTGCATAATAATATGTTAGTCATGCATCGATTGAAAGATTGCAGATGCACATAAATTTCATCCATACAAAATACACTTAATACAAGAACTATCAGAGTATGATTGTGACAGAAGAATGGAGTTTTGCGATACTATGATGAGGAAGTTCGATGAAAACCAAATTTCTTTAAGAACATAATAAGCACAACTGCCGGAATTGGTCTGCCGAAAATCCGCATTGGATGAGAAAAGTAAGAACACAACATCCTCAGAAACTAAATGTTTGGGCTAGTTTGTTGGAACACAAATTAATGGGCCATTTTTTTATCGATGAAAATTTAACAGTAGAACAACACTTGGACATGCCTCAAAAATTAATTATACCAGAAATTCAAGATTTAACTGAGCCAAATTTCGTTAACATTTTGGTTTCAACAAGATGGAGCGACCCCCTCATTATGGCCGTATGGTGAGGAAATACCTGGAGAGAACATTTCCCAATAAATAGACAGATACGACTTTAGTATCCGTAAGGTTGCCCGATCCCTCGCCTCTGGATAATTTTTTCTGGGGGCACTTAAAGAATGTTATTTATAAAATTAAACCTGTAACTCTTGAAGACCTAAGAAATGGTATTATCCGAGAGGCATCAGAAGTATCTGCAGATATGATCCAAAATGCTGTAAAAAATCTATTTTCAACTTGCCCACTGCCAAGCAGCACAAGGAAAATAATTTGAACATTTGCTTAGATGGTCACATGTAGAAAGCTTTTATTTTGTATTGTATTGTTTATATTACTGTATTATTTATGTCACTATTATTTTCAACATTTAATTTGTAAGGATGAAAAATATGTGGAACTAAATTCTAAAATGCTCCTAGAGTTATTCCATCATTTATTACCTGACAAGAGGTGCGTCTGACAACGTCGCAGGTATCACCAATGAATTCATTTTGAAACAGGGCCTTACGAGAAAAACGACCGTTGCCGGACTTTTATACCACACTGTATATACAATCCAGTAATAACATACCATCCAGTAATAATAGATGAATCACTTTTTAATTCGCTCGTCCAACTTATTTAACTCAATCAAAAACAAATTTATTTCATAAACCAGTTTTGCATGCAGGCAAATCTATACGCTATTTTTATTAACACTTTCCAGCAAAAATTGTACGTTAAAAGTAAAGATGCCGCACTTCGAATTGGCTCGTGACTGGTTTGGACCTGGTACCCGACAGTTCTGGCCTTTCAAAATAAAATCCCGGCTTCGGACGGGTCTTGCGCGTGCTAGTTTTTCCACAAGTACAAAAATAACTAAACACATTAACAAATATAAATTTATTTATTCCATGTAAATAAATTATGGAAATAGAGTCAAAATTAATAGAGGACAAGAATCTTTTAACATGAAAATAAAAAAGTTGCGGCAATCTAAAAACTTGACGTAAATTACTAAAAATATGAATTGAATTCATCTTCCTCATCAGGTCCGAAGCATTTCCATGCTTTACTTGAACATATTATATTATAAAGTTACAAAACAAAATATTTTCCTGCATTGATTGAAATAACAATTACAACTTAAAACATAGATTTAACTGGAGGAAAAACCGACACGTAATACGATATTTGACCTTGAGGCATCTCTAGTTAAAAATGCACTTTGTGGTACTTTGTGTGTAGAAAATAATAATTACCAATGCTATTTTATATATGAAGCTTGCAAAATTATTTTGGCGCTCGAACACATGGATTTCTTCGATGATGCCCCAAAAATAAGTTTGATTAGGTTAAATCTCGTTTAGGTTAATCAGTTATTGAAATCTGCCTGGTACATATTATCCAACATTAAAATTTCTTTCGAGCAAATATACTAACGAGAAGGTAGTAGAGAACTTTCTGGGGTGAAACTAAATCAAATCTTATAGTGATCGACCTTATTTTTAAGAATTACCGATATTTATTATTTTAAATGTGAAACATTAACGTCAGAATATGGGTAAATCACAGAACATAAACTGTTTCTTAACTTCATTCCATGTATATTTAGTTATACAGGGTTATTCATTGTGAGTTTCTATTAGAAAATCTCAGAAACGAAAGGTGTCACCTTCTTCAAAATTTAACTAAAATTATATTTTCTAACAGATATATTTTGACGTTTGTAACGGTATCGATTACCATGACAAACAACTAGAACTTGGTTATTTTTAAATAGAATAACCTGTATATTTTGAAATTTATGGGTACCTCTTAGGGTTTTAACAAGTGACATTTGTTCACTTATTAGCTGTACCTCTATGTCTAACCAATTTTTGGATAAACAAATTTGTAGCTAATGAAGGTAACCGTTCCAAATTTGTACATTGAGTCGAATGAGTCCCTTTATTTCAAGACAAATAACTTGTATTTTATTTTACTCATTTAATCGAATTTTGAGTGAAATATTTTGCGAACGCATAAAGATATCGGTGTGCGATTTTCAGAATTTAAAGAAGAATAATTCTAAATTCACCTATTTCTCCGGGTACCATATCCTTCTACGTGATTTTTTTTTCAAATCCTGTGAATATCAGTTTTTTTAAGTGAAACTTCTTAACGCGAGCCGGGAGTAAAATTTGAAGATCGCGACTCGGCGAGAGGGCACGAAAAAGCGTTACGATGTTTTATTGTGATATCTTTGTTAGTTTACAAGCAAATAATATGGGATTTGCTCTATTACCTAGTCAAGACGTAAGCGAAACATTTACGCAGAATATTTTTTTTTCATTTAGACCTTCTCTTTTTGTTAATTGAGTGGTATATTTAAAAAAACTACTTTTTAACCAAATGCTTTGCAATATGTATAAGGCTAAGGCGTTTAAGTATAAGAAGTTTCACTTCAGATATGCGCACATAGTGCACACGCTTTTTTTGCGTTAATAGGCCTTACTGTTTTTGTAATGGCCCCTGTACAGGGTGGCTCGAATTCGAGTCTATGTATGGGGATTTCAAAATTAAGGCAAAATTGCGCCTTTAGGAGTCTAATAATATGCTGTTTAGAATTTTTGTTTGATTTTTTCCTGGGCTTATTTAAAAACGGATTTCAAATTGAGTTGCACTTTTGCATTGCAACTTTTTCTACTCTATACAATGGTAGTATCCAGTTTGGAATCCGACGTTTGGTCTTCAAAGGGTGATCGTCAAATTTGTTTTCTTAAATACTTTTTTAAATACGAACTAATTTTTTTTATCATTTTTCACATGATATTGGCGTTCTTAATAAGAATATGTGTTTTTATTTTTTTTTTATCCTTTTTTCTAATTTTTATTTTCCATTTTTTAAAATTATTTATTTTGCTTTGGATTAATTTTGAATAGTTTAAGATACTTTTGAAATTTTATAAAATATTTTATTTTGTTTTTTGGTGTTGTCTTGTTCAGTTAGTTTCATTGACAAATAAATGAAGTAGAAATAGAAATTGTATGCATCAGACTAGGAAATTTTATGATAATACTTAGTGATGCCGTCGAGACGAGAGATTCTCGTCTCTCGTCTCATCTCGTCTCGTCTCGACGAGACGAGAGAGGTATTTTCTCTCGAATGAAGCCTCGAGACGAGGCGAGAGAAAGATGCTCTCTCGTCGAGAATTTCTCGTTTACCTCTCGATTTCTCGAGCAAAAAATTGGCATAATAAAAAGAAATAAAAAACAACAAAACATCTTTATAATTTTTTCATACATAAGTAATTTGGTGATACCTATTGTATTAAATTCGTAGTTAGCATACACATTTTCTACACTTATGGTTGGTTTTCCAATGTCGAGTTAACTCTTAACTCGCGAGTTACCCTCGATTTTTCTATAGAAAACCCGCGGGTTAAACCTAACTCGTTATTGAGAAACCGGCCCTTAGGGTTTTTTAAGGGTGAAAAAGGGTGGGCGTCATTTAAAAAAATACAAATGTGGTATTGTGATACCTTATTTGGAAGGTGTTATCGAATACCTTATGATGCCAAAATATTAGGTTCCTACACTGAGAGAAGATTTTGGCAGCGACAGCCAAAAAACTTGCAATGGCAATAAAAAACTATGGCTAAATAGGCGCCAGCCAAGGATTATACTATGGTAGCAAAATTAATTTTGCTAGAGTTTCTTTACTGTAGTAGTAAATATTCTATATATGCCGAACTTTTTCATTGCACCCACATAAAAGAACCTCTATTCAGGTAGCAAAGTGACCTATTAATCAGAGTAAATAATTTTACTGCGGATATAAAAGTTCTTTTTTGTTTTAGCAAATAATTTTGCTCCATTTAATAGGTTCCTTTCCTACTTCAGCATATATTTTATCTAAAGCAGCAACCTTTATTTGCTCATGCTGCCAATTAGATTTGCTATTTCAGTAGATTAAATTCATATACGAAGCAAAGAACTTGCCTGCAGTACAATAATTATGTTTAGTTATAGCAAAGGCTTTCGCTACCACTGAATGGTTTGCTTACTATCCTAGTAAAGTTTTCTTTTACTGTAGCAAGTATGCTTTTCTCATGCAGCACACCACTGACACCACCGACCTGGCGTAGAAAAGAGATTTTGTTACGTGAGAAGATATTGTGGGGTAAAAAAGTTATGGAAAAGAACTTATTAAACATAAAGTCGGAAAAGTAGTTTATGAATACAGGGTTTTAAATGTGAATCACCAAAACTAATTTATTTTTAAGCA
>MU182633.1:9755-65718 GCA_016904865.1 Pissodes strobi | reverse complement strand
TGGAAAATTTTGCATTCCGTGCTTAAAACACGCTCTTTTCGCAACTTGTTACACAAATAGCTACTTATTTTAATACCTTTAATCAGTTCCGATACGTTTTAGTCCTTTTTGGTGTTTAGTTTTAGTTAGTCAGTCAATCAGCTTTCGGTTAGTTTTAATTTATATCAGTCATTTGAACCAGATCCGATACGTTACAACCAATTTTAATGTTTTGGTTGACTTTAGGTAGTCGCCAAAATTCGGTGAAAGTTAGTTTCAACTTTCCTCAATATTTTTAATATGTTCCGATATATTTTAGCCCTTTCTGGTGCTTTTGGTTAGTCTTGGTTAGTCGTTCAATCAACTGTCAGTTTATTTCAGTTCGTTTTAATTTATTTTAAATATTTTACCCAGTTCTGATACGTTATAAACAATTTTAGTGTTTTTGGTTACTTTTGGCGTTCAATCAACTTTCGGTAAATTTCAGTTAGGTTTAATATATTTTAGTGATTTGAACGGGTTCCGGTATAATATAAGCAATTTTAATGTTTTTGGTTAGTTTTGGTTAGTCGCCAAAATTCAGTTAATTTGGGCTAGTTTTAATTCGGTTACTTTCAGTTAGTTTCAAATTATTTTAGTCACTTGAACCGGTTCCGATACGTTATAATCAAATTTAATGTTTTTTCCACTACTAGCTACAATATCAGACATTATTGATCGATTTTGAACTTGAGAAGTTGTTTTTTTCCTCTTGTCAACATATCTTATTATTTACCTTTATTATGACCTAGGTCAATAATTAACCAATAGAGGCTTGGCTCTTAAATCATAACACAAATTAACAGATATAGTTCGCCCAGCCGCTCTTGACACTCGAAACGCATGCGATTGCATGCGTTTCGAGGGTCAACAACGGCTGGGCGAACTATACCAATAGTGCAAGATCCGGTATTAGAAAAATATAACCTCATCTGTTATTTGACGATGACAAAGATTATATGTTAGATAATATATAGATTGATAAATCACACAAGGGTTGCCTAGCTAAATCTGGGGCCAATGCCATTATACAGGGTGAAACAAATTCGCTTCTTACTATTGGGATCTCGTAAACGGTAAAAGATGCAACAAAGTTTAAATTGGGGCAAAGTTGCGCAATTTAGTGCTCAGTATTTTGACATTTTGAAGTTTGAGGTATCTTTAGTACTTCCGGAGATATCCGCGAAAAACCGAAATTTTCGATTTTTATTTATATTTTTCCCTGACGTTATTTTTGGAAATATCAAAAAAATATTAACACTTTCTAGAGGCACTTTTTAACGGTCTACCCTAAGATATTGTCAGTTTTCTAAATCAACGTTTCGATTTCTCAGAACCATGAAGCCAATTTTTTTAAAAACGGAGCTCTTGTTTTAATCAATTATTTTTTGCATAATTAGAGGGTAATTTGGTAAAATCCATCACCCCAAATTTGGGTTAATCTCTTTTTCCCTCAGCAGCTGCCTGGCGCACACCTGCCTCTCTGGATCCCGTCACTCTCTACGCTCGCGGTCAAAACCTGACATCTAAAATCTAGGCAACCATGGATAGATAGATAGATAGATAATCATTTATTTGTTCCAAAAAATAAAAACACAGTAAAAAAGTTACAGTGCAATAGCCAATGAGGCATGGAACATTGTTCAATACAATTTACAAAAAAAAAATAGAAAAGAGCAAAACATTTATATATAAAGATATACGTATATCGTTTACAACTAACAAAATACACAAAAATTACGTAAAATGTCTACATAAACTTACATGACAAAAAAAACATGTTTAAAAAATAGGTACCCAATGCTTACAGACTAACATACATCCGCCTTATATTTATCTATGCATACACATATTATAACATATTAGTATCTTTAGCAGCGCGATTTTATATGAGTACTCAGTTCTAACCTATCTTTATCATTAAAAAATTCCTCAAGGGAATAGAATGCCTTTTTAATTAAATAGTGTTTTACAATATTTTTGACAGTGACCTTTGGTAACTCTCTAACAGATTTTGGAAAACAGTTAAATATTTTTATAGCACAGTACACAACGTTTCTTTGGATATATGCAAAATTGTTTTTCGCAGGCAAAAGATTTGTTCTGAACCTAGTCCCATGATCATGCAATCGTTGAAACTCCGCAAACAGATCACCGTTTGAATACACAAACATAAAGGAATCAAGTACGTACATACTAACCACCGTTAAAATCCCTTGACTGACAAAAACGACCCTACAGGTATCCCGTGTTTTCATTCCATAAATATACCTTAAGCATCTCTTTTGAAGAATCAGGATTCGCCCGACATCAACAGAATTGCCCCAGAAAATCAAGCCATGTCTAACTCTCGACTGAATAAATGCATGATATGCAGATATTGATGCCTCTGTGTTCACTTCATTCGCAATTACTCTCAATGCGTAACAATATTTGGAGATACTTTTTGCGACACTCTCGACATGCGCTCTCTAGTCCAGTCTTCTGTCAATCAAAACACCCAGAAATGAGACCTGATCTGTAGAAATGATACTTGTGTTATTGTAAGTAAATCTGAGTACCGTCTCCTTTATTTTTCCAAAAACAACACATTGTGTCTTCGGCATATTGAGAAGCAGACCCGAGGCTGTAAAGTAGATGTCGAGAGCCTCGCATGCCTTATATACATTTGTTAATAAAGCATCAGAATCCACAGTACTAAATATAAGGGTAGTGTCATCCGCATACAAAACCGTATACTCGTCCGTTACATCAGCCAATTCGTTAGTATAAATAATATACAGTAAAGGACCGAGTATAGATCCCTGAGGGACACCCCTGGTGATCGAGATTCTATCTGATGCAATAAGTCTACCATAAGCGTCACACTCGACAACTTGCTGCGTGCGATTCTTTAAATATGATTTTATCAGTTGATAGGCATTTCCACGTATTCCATAGTTTTCCAGTTTTGTGCAAAGAATATCATGATTGACACTGTCAAAAGCCTTTGACAGGTCCATACACATTGCCATGGTAATATTTTTGTTATTCAGCGAAGTCAATACATTATCGATTGCCTGATAGATAGCCCTTATGGTAGACTTACGCTTCCTAAAACCATTCTGTCTATCAGAGATTATAGCACCCCTCTCCAAGAAGTCTATCAGTCTAGCATATATGAGGAGGGTCATTCCAAAGTGATTCTTATCCACTTAGGGGAAATTTTAGAAAATCAAAAAAAAACTTCTAATAAGAGTTCGCAAGGCTTGTTGCTTAAGTTTATGCTTTAACATAAAACATTATGAGAGGCGACAAGGTACAACCTCGGTCGCACAAATCATTTTTGCTTCCAATTGCTTAAAAAATTAATTTAATTTAGGACAAGACGCGTTTTGGAACGACCCAGTGGATAAGGCGCACTGTGGAATAACCTAATAAGAACAGAACCTTGTAATTTGCAATATCTAAGAAAAGAAATTTGTTTTTTAAACTTTAAAAAACAGAAAAACACTAATATTGGATTACAAATTTATTACTTACATCAGAAAACAAAGGAAGTAACAGGAAACATACAAAGCAAACATAAAATCATTAATTAAAAAAAAAATTACTAAATTCTAAGGTCTTTAGATTCCTCGGAGGATTCACAGAAGTTATCGCCCTCTTCAACTAGATTAGGCTCGGTGGTATCCATATCATCTAAAGTAACAAACTGTTCCATTAAATTTTTGAAAAAGTCACATTCGAGATTATCTTTCCGCCCGGAAACAAAGTGAGATTGCAACAAAGTTTGAATGTCTTTAACTTTAGCAGGTTTAATGGGCACTTCTTTTGGTAGGTCATAAAGAAGAGCCATCTTTAAAAACTAACCATGTTGGAAATATTTTTTCCACGTCTATAGAGTCAATGCTTTATTACAGTCATTTCTATAATATTCTTCTCCACGCACTGTAACATCACCTTTGTATTGCTTTTGAAGAATTATTCACTTTCATTGTGATTGCCACAACTGTACTCCATTAAAAAACACCTTAACAGATTTTCGCCTAAAACCTACCATAACAAAAACAATAAACTAGATTAAAACCTACCATAACAAATATTTCACAAGGACTGGAATATACGTGTCCTACCTGCTATATTTTTAATGTTCTTTTCCAATAAACTTGGATTGGAAACCTTCTTTCTTCCACTATCACTCGGTACTGCTCTAATTGTTTCTTCCATTGTTATGATTATTATTATCATTATTTAACAAACAACGCTGAACACAAAACTACTTATATCAAAGATTGCGAACGAATGACGTCAAAAAAAATATTGTTCGTCTTAACATGCCTGAATCAAGTGGTTAACACGCGATTATATAATTGGTTGGCTGGATTTGACTCGGTTTGAAGTGACGCTACCAACGGATAAGGTGCGTTTTGGAACGATATGCAAAGTTTACATGCATTTTACATGGGACAAGGCGCAATTTGGAAGGGAAATTTAGGTGTTGAAACCAAAAGACTAACGTATATTTTCAAATGGTGTTGTTAACTAAGATTTAATAAAATATGGATAAGGCGCACTATGGAATGACCCTCCTCATATTATCCCTTCAAAAATTTTGCCAATATTAGAAAGAAGGGAAATGGGTCTATAATTTGACTCCTGGTCCACCTCCCCCTTTTTGAAAACTGCTTTCACTAGCGCATTTTTTAAAAGATCCGGATAAACACCGGTTTCAAAACACAAATTTATTATGTGTGTTAGAGGATCACAAATTGACTCGGCACTTTGTTTAATTAATTCTACAGGTAGGTTATCGTCCCCTACAGATTTTTTGTTTTTAAGAGATTTTATAACTTTAAAAATTTCGTGGGAATCTACCGGCGACAGAAAAACAGATTCCACAACAGGTTTCATGGGAAACAAATAATTCAAATCTTTCTCAACAGTAGGGCAAGCATTTATAAAATATTTATTTAAACTATTAACAATCTTGTGAGGATCAGAGTGCTTTTTACCAAAACTGTCAAGCACTGTATCATTAATTTTATTATTCGCTCTGATTTTTTTCACTATTCTCCACGTAGCCTTAACTTTATTGTCAGATTTTTTTATGTATTGAGTATTTGATATTTTTTTCGCTTCCCTTATGGCATTTTTAAGAATTGTACAATATTTGTTAAAGTATTGATTAGAAATTAAACCTCTTGTTCTCTTAAAATATAGGACCCTCTTTGTTTTACATGATTTCTTTATACCAGCAGTTATCCAGAAATTTTGTTTCCCTCTTTCAATGCATTTCTTTATTGGAAATATTATGTTGAAAATATCTGTAATCAAAGACAGAAAAGCACAGTATGCACCATTCACAGTATCAGAGCTATACACATCCGACCAATCTACTCTAGAAATCTCGTGTTTGAAGGATGTGATTTTACTTCTTGAGAAAACTCTCCTGTACACATATTTTACAGTTAGACTACGTTTATCAGAAGGTCCATGGACATAAACAATCTGCGAATGATGATCCGACAATGCGGTATTATAAACATAGCAAGTAAACGTCTCAAAATTACAAAATACATTATCTATTAAAGTGGCCGACAGCGCACATTCTCGTGTAGGCTTAAATACACCTTGCTCAAGATTAAATACATTAAACAGATCTAAAATTTGTTTTACTCAATTGTCGTTCCGTTCTAAAAAATTCACATTAAAGTCACCCGCAATAATTACTTTGTATCTGGAGTACTTACAGAATATATACTCAAGTATCTCTTCGATACGGCTCATGAAAACTTTATATTCTCCTACTCCTCTGCGATATAAGCATAACACGAGCACTTCCAGACCCTCATCGCAGACAGCAGTACACTCGATGATACCCTCAATGTTCATGCGCCCGATGGGCGTATCGTCCCTGTAAGATGTATCGGCTCTGCAGTAGATACATACACCTCCATGCTTCATCTCTCGTCTGGCATACAAAGATATCAGGTTATATCCACTTATCTTCACATATGTTGCATTGTCCTCCTTCATCCAGTGTTCACTAAAAAGCAGCACATGGGGTTTAGTGACCATCGTTTCCAAGAAACACTCAATCTCTAAGGTTTTGTTTTGGAGAGATTGTATATGACAAACTTTTAAAAAGGCAACTTAGTACTGTTGGGCAGGAAATAAAATAACCTTTCATTTCATAAAAAAATCAATTAGATAACTGATGAGGGAATATTAATAACGCTTGCTCACCTATTTATACCCGGCAACTTCATAGTTGGGCTGAGTGGAAGGTAATTAACCTATATTTCTCCAATTCCTTGAGTAACACTCCTCAGCTAATGCTCGTTTTTTTTAATAACAAATGGGGGAAGTTGCTCGAAAAAGTTAATTAGAATTTATATTATACAGGGTGAAACAAATTCGCTTCGCACTATTCGGATCTCGTAAACGGTAAGAGATACAGCAAAGTTTAAATTGGGGCAAAGTTGCGCAATTTAGTGCCCATTATTTTGACATTTTGATATTTGAGATATCTCGAATACTTCCGGAGATATTCGAGAAAAACTGAAAGTTTTGAATTTCGGTTTTATTATTTTTTGACGTAATTTTTGGAAATATCAAAAAAATAATGATACTTTCTAGAGGCACTTTTTAACGATCCATCCTAGGATGTCAGTTTTCTAACTCAACGTTTCGATTTCTCAGAACCATCATCAGGTCAATTTTTTAAATACAGACCTATAATTTTTGTATATTTTAGGGGGTAGTTTCGTAAAATCCATCACCAGATATTTTTAACTTGTAGGTATTATTAACAAAATGAACACCTCAGACAATTTACAATACTAACAGGCGCAGATTAAGTTGATATCTCAAATTAAAAAAAACCTCCGGTAATTTTGTCAGTAACGCCTACAATTTAAAAATATCTGGTGACGGATTTTACCAAATTACCCCCTCAATATGCAAAAAAAATGATAAAAACTACAGGTCCGTATTTAAAAAAATTAGCATGATGGTTCTGAAAAATCGAAACGTTAATTTAGAAAATTGACAACATCTTAGGGTAGACCGTTAAAAAGTGCCTCTAGAAAGTGTTAATATTTTTTTGATATTTCCAAAAATAAGGTCAGAAAAAATTAAAAACAAAAATCGAAAATTTCAGTTTTGCGCGGATATCTCCGGGAGTACTGGAGATATCTCAACCTTCAAAGTGTCAAAATACTGGGCACTAAATTGCGCAACTTTGCCCCAATTTAAACTTTGCTGTATCCTTTACCGTTTACGAGATCCCAATAGTGAGAAGCGAATTTGGTTCACCCTGTATAACGGCATTGACCCCAGATTTAGCTAGGCAACCCATGTGCGGTTTATCAATCTATATATTATCTAACATATAATCGTCAAATAACAGATGAGGGTATATATTTCTAATACCGGATCTTAGACTACAAGCCTATCTGACAAGACAACATACAAATAATAATGTTGCGTGATTTCCAGGAAAAGGTGATTTGATTGAAATAATTAATAGGTAAGCAATCTCATAACACGTATTTAATGAATGCTTTAATAATTACAAAAAATTTTAAGAATGGATTAGTAGTTGAAAAAAATGTATATTAACCACAGTTTAGACGACTATAGAATATAATAGGAGTCTGTCTAAACCTTGGTTTGCAATATATTATTATTCTACCGGTAGGTGACACAGACAAGGGATTACGATATCATAATAATTCATGTAGGTATGATCGACCAGGCTTATTAATAAAATTGAGGCTAAAATGTTTTTTTTTACTACCTTACTAGAAAACATCATTTTTGACCCCGACACGAGGGAGGAAAATGGTTCTTTTTTTTTCCTCCCTGAGAACAAGAATTTTCCTACCTCTAAGTTTCTTAAGACTTTTACATAAGCAAGATTTTTTTAACACCTTTCATAAGCATCTGAATCTTCATATATCGATAGTGGCCCATCGAGGTGGAACACCCTGTATATAAAAAATAAAGACGTCAGAGGTAGTAGAAAAAAACTATATGCATACCTCAGGAGTAAAGAGCTTTTCCTCCCTTGGATATTTAATGCCTTCCGCTTGGCGTCGGGCATCAAACTATTCGCGGGAGGAAAAGCACTAGTTTCCTCCCTTGGTATGTAAATAGCTATTTCATGCCTCGTAGAGGCATGGTGAGTAGCAGAATATTTAAAAGAAAAAAATTCATTAGTTACAAAATATTATTATAAGAATTGTTGCTTTAAACTTTATTAAAACAGCTTTACTATAGATGATTTTTGTCCCAATTGCTATTTTTACATTTGAGAGAACTGGTACAGCGCCGCAGCCAAAATATTGTATAATCAATATTTATACAGAAATTTACTTGAAATTTAACTACATTGGGTCATATTTACAAGTCATATGGATAACAAACAATTGCCTCCATTGACTGTAAAAATGCACTAAAAACCGAACGTTTAGAAAACAATGGCATTGAATTAATTTTTCTACAATCATTGAATTGAAAACACCACTTTATCGAGAAATGTTGATTACCGCTTATATATTTTTATATTTTTAGGCAGCAAATTTTTAATATTGATGTTTATTAAAAGACAAATTAGAATTACATACGAGCGGCCATTTTAGAAACCAATATTGTAGACGCCATGCTGATCCTGAAGATTGTTCTATCTCATCTAAAGCACTTTTCGGGCCAAAATTATTTTTATATTTTTGAATAATTTTTTATTAATAGTTATAAAATTACAAGATCAATCGACTTACCTGTAACGAAGATCGATCGGAATTATCCGAGCATCTTCGCCGTCCCTCATTACACTTTGTAGTATACAACTTTTTCCCAATCGGTACAATTTTTAAAGAAGTTATCTAAAAACATGGTGATTCAGCCGACCCTGGCTAGCCGCTCGAGCTTATCGCCTTGATGCGTCATTACTTTTTTGGTTCGTGAGATTTTTGGTTACATTGCATTTGGTGTGAAAGGGAGAAGGTAAAGACTGGGTGGGTTTGTAATGAGGGACGGCGAAGATGCTCGGATAATTCCGATCGATCTTCCTTACAGGTAAGTCGATTGATCTTGTAATTATCCTTCGCATCTTCGCCGTCCCTCATTACACTTTGTAGATGTTTAAAGTATTTGCGATGTAATCTACATTAACTGAAAATTGCGATATTTCTGTAGTCCTAGATTTGTAAGGCCCTTTTTATAAACTAAAATTCAAATTTATAACCATTAGATTTAATAACACACATATGAAGGTACATATATCATGTTTAACGCTTAACTGATATTAACCTTTAACTTATTTTTAATACTATACCAATATTCTTATGTAATATGATAACAAGTTGGTAAGTAAGTTATAATTGTAGCTCCATATTTATATGATGCTGTAGAAATTATGGTTCAGTAAACAGGATGCAAATCCAGTGAGATTACCCACGCCAAGTTTGTTATAGAATTTTGAGAATACTTTTGATTTTTCTGTCGAGCCAGCTGTCTTCTGAATGGTTTGTAATGTAACTCAAATTCTTTGAGCTGCTGAAGTTGCCCCGTGTCGCGTGCTGTGTGCCCCAAAGATTTCCGTGTTTATACTGCTGGCTCTTAGTATTAACTTGACCCATCTGCTAATGGTTTGACTGCTGTCTGGGTGATAAGGCTTTTTGTGAGTATTACATTTTCTTTGGTTTTGCTACTTGTGGTATCGATTGCATCTGCAAATGCAACGATCTATTAGCATATTTACAGTATCTGTGAATGCCGTAATTTCTGTTTTTGAACAGAAAAAATAGGTATGTTCACTAGCTGCAACTGCAATTGCAGACAGTGGAGGGTACGATCGATTGTATCTGCTTATACAACGAACTATTCACCTTTTATTGACTGGTAGCACCCTTTTTTCTTTTGTGCGTTCTATGTAAGTCTCTAATAGTGTGGCTATACATAGTTCAGGTTGATTGGTAAAATAAGGTAATATCAAATTAGGTTTAAGCCTGTTTAAGCCACCTGCTTTTATTTTATCCAGGAATCTGATTTAAATTATGTGTTCATATTTAAAAATATTGTCTATTTTTACTTCCGGGTTGTCAGTGTGCCGGTGTGCCGTTATTGGTATTAAGAGTGTTACTAGCTTTAAAGTTAGATTTGTAGATTTAAGGATTCGTGAAGGTACATGCTCTTTAAGCGCTGTAGAACTGGGTAGGAATCCCAAGTAAGTAATTGAGTACTTCGGATTTGGGGGTCTTATGTTAAATGTTCCATTGAGAATCCCTTTTATAACCGCTTCGTCTTTTGTTTAATATTCAATATTGGAGAAAGTGCAGATTTGTGTCAGTTCATGGTAGAGTAGGATGACTCCGAAGACAATTGAATGTTTAGGAGCTCAATAAGTTTACAGTTTTGGTATATATTTGTTGGTGCTTACAAAACCAGAAATTCCCCTATTTATTGTAAGTATTTCCGTATTTTTCCGCTATCTGTCAATGAATAAATAATCACTTTTATCGGTTCATTAGGTACGCTTTGTTATAGAAAGGCTCTCCTGACAATGAGGAAGTTTCATCAATTTTTTATTTTATTTTTATTGTTATTTTTTTTATTATTATTGCTGATTTTGATAGCCCATGAAAAATAAGTGAATACGTGTTTTTCTTTTTTCCATAAGCCAAAAAATAAGGCAGATACAACGCCTTGAGATGTGCTTATGATGTCATAATACACATGAATTGTTACGTCACACCATTCATAGTATATCTATATATATACAAAACTAAAAACTGGTATAGCTCTTTTAATATTCATCTTAGTGGAAATAAAAAATACGTATCGATTTCTCTTTCACTGTTCTATAGTTTGCAATAAAAAATAATCGGAAGTAATTGCACAAGTGCACCAAAATTACCGATAATTTTGCATGACAGCGTGTTGTCTAAAAACTGCATGAGTTCATTTTCATATTTTGGAGGAAGAGCCCGACACCGAAGGTGGAGGGCTCTTTTTCCAAAATATGAAAATGACCGAATGCAGTTTTTCTAAGACAACACGCTCGAATGCAAAATTATCTGGTTATTTTGATGCACGAGTGTAATTCGGGGGAATATTTCCCGAATAAGGACATGGTTTTAAAAAATACGCTTTTATTCTTTTTTTAATACAAAAACGTACATGTAACTGTAGACAAAGTACAGAGACGCAAAAATACGTTTTTTTTTAATCCGAAACGAGACTTTTTAATAATGTATATTCACTTGACTTTGACGTTATTTATAAATTGTCGCTGTCAAGTTTACAATGGAATTACCATAGATACGTACGATGCAATTATCGCTGTGCTCTTTCGGTTTCTACAGTGCAATTATCGCTGTAATTTTCCGAGAATTGCACTCCTCTAATGGGATTTTTTATACATGAGGGAAATATTCAGTTTAATTTCTCAGGAGACTTCCTAATTTCCCTACAGCCAGGGAAATTTTCTTCCACAATGGTTGTTTCTCTCTGTAAGCAGATGTGAGTAGGTATTTTTCAGGGTAAAAGATAATAGACTGTTCTGTCAGTAGGTCCCTTTTCTCTTGTATAAACCCGAAAAATGAGCATTGTTGCGCGGGAATAACTACGCTTTTTTCAGAATTTATATAAAACCTAAATCTTGTAATGTTTGTGTAATTTTATTAATACTTTTAAGCTCTCTTTTGAATTACCAATAACTAGCTAATCGACTAAGTAGAGTAAAGTTTTTATACCCTTTAATTTTACATATCTTACAACTGGTTTCAGTTTTGTGAAAAGATATGGAGCTGTACATAAACCAAATGAAACACAATTAAATTGGTATAATACGTTGCAAAAACGAATCTTAACAAGTTTTTTGACTACTGTGCATAGGGATAAGGAAATATGCATCTTTAAGATCGGTATTCCCCAAGAATGCGTATTTTGAAATTAAATTTTTTGCCGTCCTATGTAGTCTTCTATTTTGCTAACCGGAGTGGTGTCCTATTGAAAGGCATTTTATAATCCTGTACCCACTCTATTATTGAACTGTTTACCTTTAATTTCTGCCAATTTTGAACGTATAATTCTAGTTCAGACGGTTGGCTAATTAAATTATTGAAAGGGAGGGCTAAGGCATTAATCCCACGGACCATAGTTGTTTCTGTAATTGATACAGTAGTTGCCTTGGCAGGATTTAGTACTCTCTTTGAGATTTAATTTTGATGGTCTGAGGACATTACAGTTGGCAGCTGGTGGATACTTCTCTATCATACTGTTTGTTTTTTTTTTTTTTAGTCCTTTTAATAAGTGATTGTACCATCTAAAAACTATCTATCTGATAGTTCTGGCCTCGCAGGTATGATTTCCTCGTTTTTGTTTTCTATTAACAAAGCGTGGTCTTTACTTTGTTCCGGACCCATCTGGTGCTTCTGATGTTGGTAAATCTTGATTCGGATAAGTTATTTCCTCAGCTAGCGTGAGAGGATCTTCTAATGCATCTGCAAATGCAAAAGATTTTTGTTGATTTTGCTACTTATTATATCGATTGCATCTGCAAATGCAACGATCTATTAGCCTAGTTACAGCATCTGCAAATGCTGCAGTTTCTGTTTTTGAACAGAAAAATAGGTTCATGAATATGTTCACTACCTGCAACTGCAATTGCAGACAGTGGGTACGATGGATTGTATCTACTAATACAACGAACTATTCACCTTTTTGCTTGCTGCTTAACCCTGGTTATGCTTTCGTCTGCATCTGCAAATGCAACGATTTTTTAGCATATTTACAGTATCTGCAAATACTGTAATTTCTGTTTTGAACAGAAACCAAGAGTGTAATAATTCGCTACCTCCAATGCAATGATTTTATGTAAGAGGGTTGCAATAGTATGGTGGTTATTTGTTTTTGGTAGTTATTTGTGTTTGTATCTGCAAATACATAGCACTATACCGTTTTATTTTTGTCAATACATATATCCTTTCCATCGGCAAATGTAGGGATATAGTGTGCCTCTAACCACTCCAACATAATACACCTACTGGGGTGGAGGCTGTTGGGGCCCTTCACATCTGCAAATGTGAAGGCCAATTTTAGTTAAAGTTATTCGCATCTGCAAATGCGAATTTGTAAATACGTATTGATATTATTTAGTAACATCTCCTGCAAGCAATGTTTACTCCAATTTTTTCCCTCACCGGTCGGCTCATATCAACACGAATTGTTTAATCGCAATCGACAAAGCCGAACGATAACATTCCGATAAATTTATGACGAGCGGCTAAATCCCGAGTTGCAATCCAAAATATTGCGCGCGATGCGACACGAATCCATGGCTACGTCCTAGCAAAATTTCTATTAATTTACCCTTTTCCCTTAATTTTGGGTTACTTTGGGTTAGCCTTGGGTTAGTTTTGGTTAGCACTTGGTTAGTTCTTGTTGATTGATCCCCCGTTGCGAGCAAAGCGAACGGAGGGGCATGCAAAGCTATAATAATACCCAACTTGGGTTTTAGTCGCTCCTAAATTATGAGTCAGCTTGCCTTTTGTGGCTAGTTTTTAAGGGTTAATTTCGTGAGAAAAGGGCACTCTTCGAAAAATTTATTTTTTTTGAAAATTATTTATTAATGCAGTAATAACAATAATTACAGTATACATAGTCCTTAATCCTCTAGACAGTGTTTTTAACACTGGTATTGAGGATAATTGCATTTTAGTAATAATAACAGTACGATTTCCTATAAACTCTCTAGTATTGTGGCTATGAATATCCTTTGAAATTATTATGATAATATTTGATTTTTGAGTTTTATTTATTATCCTGTAGATAAGTGGATCATGATTAAATATAACTTTTAGTTTTTTGTTTTGCAATATTTGCATCAAATCGAATTGTAGTGTATAGTCCCACATGTAGCCCATACGGGGATCAATTATCGAAAACGTGATTATAAAATCGCGACAAAAATAAAGCACTTTCAAATGCAAAATAAACTCTTATATTAAATTCTTCCATACTACTCAATATTTACATGTGAATCACTTTTAACCCGTACGAATACGTTTTTCGTCTGCTTCGTACTTATTTGCTAGAACGTTATATAATAATAGTATATAGGTATATCTCATTCTGGGCGTCCCTAAAGTCGGTTTCTTCGAAATATAGCTAACATGATAATAGTACGAAGGCATTATAACCATTTGTTTCTATTTTTTATATTTCTTTATATGGTAAAAACGTTTTATTCTACGTAAAACATTAAAAAATGTGCAGGCCGACCGGTATATTTCCTTAGCCAGCCTTTTGTTGTGTTATGTATCCACTTTTTGTGATTGAATAGTATTGCTTTGGTAGGATGTACGATTACGATACTCGCGGATGCTGTGACAGTATCGCTACATTCCATGCCATATTTCACTTTTCTAATGGCCCTCCGCTCGCTACCGCTCGCTACGGGGGCTCAACAAAAGGAAACTAACCAGGTGCTAACCCAATCTAACTCAAGACATACCCAAAAACAAGAAAAAAACAGTTTAGAAATATAACCTTAAAAAAAATTTTTAAACACCGACGGGGTTTGAACTCGAGTCGCCGAAGTGAAGGCTAATTATGCAAACCCCTAGACCACCAGGGCACATACAAACAATTGGTTGCATCACGAAGACATGACGCGCAGGTGCGCACGCACGCATGGAATGTAGCGATACTGTCACAGCATCCGCGAGTGATTACGATTAGACGAGATTACTAGAGAACGATTCGAATAGCTCGTATCGTTAACTTTTGCTTATTATTTATATTCATTTCGATATAATATATTTCAATTCCGAATATATTGTTTGATTCTGTGTATAATTGTGCACAGACGACAAATGTAACAATGTTTTGTCATGCCCTCGTATATAAATAACAGTTTCTTAGTAATTTTTGACTGTAACCCATTCGCACTCTATTTTATTCTAATATAGTTAGTTTTAGAAGTTTGAGAGTATTTTCCATTTTAATTTTATTAAGTACAAAATTAAGGGTTACAAGTGTCATATTTATTCAAAATACTAAGGTAGCTTAGTATTATACACATTATGCTTTTATACGAGAGATAGTTTCTGTTTTTATACATATAAGATAACCAGGTATTTATGTATATTTGAAATTTTGACATATAAACTTATGTGAACTCACCCCCTGATTCGCTTCTTCCGATGAATATTGGTCCCTTTTTTCGCCTCATTTGCGAGCAAGACATATCTCTACACATACACTGTACTTGAAATACGATTTCTAGGCATTTTTCTTCTTAAAACCAAAAGAAAGAACCGATTTACGGATTCTTGCTTGTCACCGATCAGTACAAAATTGTAATGACGCATCAAGGCGATAAGCTCGAGCGGCTAGCCAGGGTCGGCTGAATCACCATGTTTTTAGATAACTTCTTTAAAAATTGTACCGATCGGGAAAAAGTTGTATACTACAAAGTGTAATGAGGGACGGCGAAGATGCGAAGGATAATTATTACCTAACTAGCGAAGGCACGTTAAACTTCTACTTACAAAGTATATGTTTTCATAGAGAAATGGGTTTCGCAGTTAAAAATGGATAGAAGTAACCCTACAATGCTTGGACCGAAATGCTAAGTGCTCTTTCACATTATGCGTTTTTTAACGGACCGGCAACGTGACGGACCGGTGAAATTACCGATCGCGCAACCATCGAACATTAACAAGAGACTAGAAGGTCCACTCTTAGTCGGCACTTTTGATGTAGCGCGTACAAAGGCGAGACGCCAGACTTTAGACGAGACGGGGTGACACGTGGCACGAGGCCTGAGCGGTTATCCAGCATTTCACCAGGTTTCGCGACGGGGCAAGGAGAGAAATACTGGGGGCGGGGCTTAGAGTGAACCTTCCAGCCCATTGTTAATATTTCGTAGCGCAACATATAACCATTCATACGTTTCCGGTGCATTTGTTAAGATCAAGTTGAACAGTTGTTGAGCAGTCATCGACTACACTATGGAAAAAGAACGCAGGAAATTAATAATCATGTATTTGGCGTCGACATAGCCACAGAAGATTTTGAGTGCATCCAATAAATTTGCAAAGGAATGAAGTGAGTGCTTTCAATACCATATATCCTTGTTTGCCCGGGACAAAATTTTTCGATTACATGTGCCTCCCTCGAGTTACGCGGAACGTTGGCAGCTGAGATGTAAGCTCAAAAGGATTGGCTGGTTTAAATCTTGGGAAGGGGAATTTCTGGTAGAGTTTGGGTGTGACCTTCTTTTTATCATCTCCGTGGATGAAAACAGAAGACGATCATTTTTCTGAAGTCAGCCATGCCGAGGGGCAGTGAGGTGTCGCGACAGAAATGTTTTTTGAAGTACCTTCTATCGGATCTTATATCCGACCTATTTTGAGTTTCAGGCAGTACCTTTATCTTACCTTTTAGTGTATTATTTGTTTGGTGCTTGGACTCGCTTTTTAACTGAGGTTATTCACTCTTTGGTTTGTTTTTGAGTATAGCCGTCTTCTGATTTTTGTCCCGACGCGGGCGGGTTCTTTCTAATTTTCTTTGCAGAAGTTCTTCCTCGTTCACCTTTTGAGGCAGCTAGCTGCTTTCGGTCTCAGCGGATTTTGGAAAAACCCTTGACAAACAAAAGAATGATTTTTTTTGGTTTTTATTTTACCTCCTTTGGCTTGTAAATCGTCGTTGCGCCTTCAGAATGCGACATGTGCATTTTGATAAATTTTTCAGGAGAGTAAAAAATCTATATAGTTTTTCTCGAAGTTGTTGAGTACAAGCCATTTACTCAATTTCGCATTATGTTGCCTAGTGGACCATTGCAATGCGTATTGTATTCAAAAATCTAAGATTAGTAAATAATAGAACACTATTGTTTATTATCAAGTGCACATGTCTGATTTGAGATGCGCCTTTTGAACACATAGCTACTTTTTACCTATATCTATAATGCACAGAAACAGAAGAAGTTGTATAGATATTGGATTTTTATTAAACAATAAAAAACAGATAAGTAAATATAGCTATTAAGAGATGTCTGGTTGTGACATAGGGATGGTTATTTGATGAATACAGTATTTTTCTTATTAGTATTCAAACAAACAGGTAGGTATTATAAAAAAGCAGGTAAGTAGTGAGGCTTTATTTACATACAGGAGCGAATTGAAAGTAATAATATGGTAGTAAGGTACGTATTGGGAGTTTAATGGAAAAAATAGGTTGGTAACTCATACATTACATACATTAAAAATAAGAATATTTAAGTAACAATTCTACTCTGAATTTAAATGATCATAGTAAAGTTGGTGGTCTTTATGCATGTAGAACTTTAATGCCTGCAAACTTTGAATCTTCTTTTTATCAATTTTTCTTCGTTCATTATACAGATTTGTAGGCTTCATTTCATTTAATTTTAGTCTTCTCTGGGGTAGAGTTTTCCAGTCATCAGAATGTCGTAATTTATAAAATGTTTCCCCGTTAACATATTTCATCCCTCTGATATCGGCTACAGCTGGATCGCCGCTTTTTTTACCTGGACGAATTGAAGTGAAATTGTTGGGTAACCCTTCGTAATTTCTAAAAAATGAATAATCAACGTGGTTTATAATATAAGGTTGTTTCTTTCGCGCCTGTCCCATTCTATCAACATAATGAGAGGGTGTGTATATAGGAGGCTGAAAAAATTGTTCTAATGTCGAATGAACACTATCAACCTCCATCATTGTATGGCCTTTTTCTAATATAATTTGCTCAATTTCTAGGAAAGTTTTTTTTGTAAAATCTGATAAAGCGCTTGCTAATATTCGGTTTTTATTCTGGTATGCACAACCATCTGAAATTAGAATAGTTTTCTTAAACTGTGAATGCTTTCGTGTAAAGTCCATTATGCAGCTTGTAAATTCGTTTGATGTTACAGTGCCGTTTTCTTCACTCCATACATAAAGATGAACATCTTTATTATTGGAAATATAAAGAGTGAAGTTGTGAACCTGGAGCTTCTGGGAATAATACTGCTACTTAGTCCGAAACTAAGAGTTTCGGACTAAGTAAGATGCTTTGTACGTCCATGGTAACTACCAATATTTCATCGGATAGATTAGCAATGACATCTTGCTTCGCCTGACGAGCTTCTTCCTTCTTCATAATGTGTTCTTTATAGTCTTGTTCAGGTAAATTCCCCTCCTTGAATGAAACACAAATGTCGCATTGATCTTTCCTTGGTTTAAAAATGGAAATTTTTTCTCTTTTCAGAATTTCACAAAATTTCTTTCTCTCTACAGTATCTTTACCAGTTTCTTGACACCATTCTTTAAAAACAGTGTGCATATGACTCACTGAATTAAATGCAGATTCGACATAAATACGGGAACTTGAAGCCCTATGACTTTCTACTTTTGGTAACAGATTTAGCCATTCAACAACGGAATCGGATTTAAGTTTCTTTTTATTCCTCGTATTTTCGTTTGTTAGTATTCAAATCACCATCAGGATTTAAATCTTCATAGGCAGTAGGGGTATTTTCTCGTATCCATCGGGATAAAGAATCTTTCTTGATATCTAGGGTACCCAAAAAGAAGCTCATACACACCCTAACTTTAATACCCTCCGATGTTGGTAACAAGCAATCATACACGTGATGTTTTTTTCGCTGATCCAAGTTTGTATTTTTCCGCCTTCTTTTTGGAATTGTGAACTGAACCAAACCCTTCAAATAGGACTTCTTACAATCCCAAGATTTCATTGACCAAAAATGTTGGAACATTGATTTTCTTGTCTCTTCGCTTAATTTTCCGCACATATATGATCTTTTCGATTTTGCAACAGTTATGGTGTGAATACACGTTTTTGGCTTCATTATTCGGGGACTCCTGTCATGCTTATATCCACGGTAGCTTTTGCCAAGTACCATCAATGTTTTGTTTATTTGTCTTGAGTTTCCTCCGGTTGCTTCTTCTTTGCTGACCTCAACATAACTTTCTGAATTACTGTCATTGGATAGATTATCTTCACTACTTTCTTCTTCTACTTCTTCATTTGCCCCTCGATTTGCCCTGTAACTGAAGTCATCATCGTCATCTTCAAGATCTGCTTGTATTTTTTCTTCACCATTCACGTCATCTACTGTAGCCTGATTTTTTTCTGCGTTCAAGTTTATGTTAATTTAATTTTTTGTAGAGTCTTTGTTATTCTGACCCTCTGTATTAAGTGTTTCAAAAATAAGAGGGTTCTCAAGAGGTAGAGATATGGTGTTATCGAGAGATATGGACGTGGTGTAATTAAGAGGAATGGATAATATGGCATTATCGAGATTTATAGCTGTGGTATCATCAAGAGGCACAGATATTGTTATAGGTTCCAGAACTTCTTGAACGTCAAATGTTTCAACAATAATATCATCCCCAAACGTATTATTTAGAAATGGGTTACCTACATCATGCGCCTGTTCAACATTGCTTTGGACAACAGTATTTGCGTTATTAATATTTGTATAATTTTTTTCAATAGCGTTGATTAGCACATTTTCATCTTCATCATCTTGGGTCATATTTTGTGCTAAAAGCAATATTTTTCTTGTCCTTGCGTTCTCCATGTTTGCAGAACCTATGAAAATAAAGATGCCCGGGGTAAGCATAATTTGTCTCGAGATTTTTCAAACAAACCGCAACATTATCTTTACATAAACGATGAACTTCTAATTCGCTTTATATCGAATATCAATAATTGATCATATTATAATAGTAGATAATAATATATTAATAAAATTATATTCCTTCTCGAAGGAATTTTGTAATTTGATATGAAAAATATTGAAAATGATAAGTAACATTAAAGTAAAACCGATGCTAAATGTTACAATACTTCCACATCACTGTTTGTGTACCTAACCCTCCCTAAGTACCTAAAAAACTGCATTCATCATAATATTAAATTTTCAGTTTGAAGCCTGATAAGGGAAGTGATGAAATCAAATTTGAATCAATAGCTCAATTATTTGGAAAGTTATTGCGAGAACTAACAGATATATCAACAGACATTCATATAGACAGACGCGTTTTATGATATTTAACGCCGATTAAGCGAAAAAAAAGTTTAGATGGGTAAACATACCTTAGAATTATCCAGAGATTTGTAGAAATTAAAACACTATATTATAAAGCTATTGTTACTGGGTGTTTGAACACAATTTTCCACCACAAAACATTCAGCTGTGTACTTCCAATATCAACACGAACTGACCTGTTGTATTATGACAAAAAGCGACATGTGTATGTAAACATTTTAAAAATGCGCCTCTAAATACGCTATGTGCATTTATGCACTTGGCGTATTTTGAAGTCGCATATTTTCGATTCTGCACGTGTCGCTTTTTAATTAAACCCGCCTAGAACTAAAACTGGTCCGGTTATCACATGGCAGCTTTTGACGAAACATCCAGCTTGAAGTCCTTAATCCAAATATACACTTAGCGCATTTTGCACATTATATGCACATGTCGCATTTTGAAGGCGCAACGACGAAATGTTTCTTGCCTTGCATTTATAACAATAATATAAGTATTGATTACAGAATGTGTCTCAAAAACAAAAATGTTTGAACTCGAAAAAGCATTTTATTTTTTTTTAATTTAACGCAAAAAAAACTTATTCTTATGCTTCTTGAGAAACCTCACAAATGTTTTAAAGGATATGCAAAAAATTAAGTTGAAAGCCTGCTCCATTTACAAGTCTAAAAAGCCTTATTTTTTATTTGATCGTCTTATTTTTCATCAGAATCAAATAAATCTAAAAAATTAGCAAAAAATTAGGACATACAATTTACTTACTTTATTATAATAGGAACAATACATACCGCACACCTTTTCCTCCACTTAATTTATTTCACCTATATATGTAAATATAAATAATATTACAATGACCATCAATCTATTTTTGATGGAAATAAATAAGTTGGAAGAGTAAATTAAAAAATGATTAATCTGTTACTGGGAGTGTAATACAATATGTTATTAAAAGAAAATTATACGAATAATCAACGAAGGTATTTTATATCATTGTTAAAGAAATGTTAAGCAGGCGTTCTTTCCGATCATTAACCATTTGATTCAGAATATCACGAACACGTGTTTTAATGCAAATAATCTGAGACGGAGACCTACCGTACCTATTAGTTACATACTTTATTTGCGGTGTTGTGAATGGATTGTTGTATTTTAAATACTGCGGTAAGTTTAATGATATTATAATATACTTCAACCAGATATTAAGAAACAAAGAGTTAAAACAAACAAAGTATTTCGAAATTCTGTAACCTAGAGGCTATTTAAACTTACGCTTAAACCGCAACATTCGTAAGTTAGGCCTGAAATATGAATTTTTGACATCAAAATTGAAGGCAATCACTCGGCCTTTTAGCACGCAATTTCTAGAACAGAGTTACTCTAGAAATAATCAACTTTTGACTGAAATGTAGTGAATCTCAAACTCTAAAAGTAAGTAAAAATTGAAACATTTATTTAAGTAGGATGGTTTAAAAATATAATCTACACCAGGATATTGTCGGAATTTGTTTGTATTGTAAAAAATTGCCCATTAACACATATATTTGGAAAATGTATACTAAAGCAGATTGTTTTATAGAACGGTCACTACTATTATAGAAGAGCTAGAAACAAGCGTCTGAACTATTAACGTTTAATAACTCTCAATAAAGTTCAAAGAACATACCGCTACAATACAAAGTATGTATGCAGGTATGTATGTATATAAATAAGTTTCAATGGCAATAGAGTTAAGTTAAGTTAAGTTAAGTGATGCTTAAGTAATTAAATAATTTTTAATAGAGATCCATCCAAGTAGAATAATCTATATTTATGATGTAGTTAAGCAGCGACACAAAGGAACATTTAGGGATCCTGATTTTATATTCACTTATCAACTAAAGCATGTCATTAACGTTTTAAAGCTAGTTTGAACGGCCGTTTTTCTTTTTGTTTTTTTTTTTTTAAATGAGGACATAATTGAAATAACTAAAAAAATCGCCTCGAATAGGAAGTACGCAAATAGCTTATAGATCTTTGACTATTTCAAATGTTTGTGTTTAAATTTCATTAATTATCTCCCTGATTCCGTTCTATTTTCCATATTAAGTCTGTTATTTGAACTTACTGTAATTATTCAAGAAAACATTTGAAAGCATATGGGAAACTGCTGTAATTGTGTCACAAATAGATTTGGTACATTTTGTTTCCATTTGGTTCTTCTAAGAATTTCTCCACTTTTAAATACTAAGTTGGGCAAAATGCACTACAACACCATTTTATCCACAATATTAAGACAGAAATTTTGCAATCGACGCGCGTTTCACTAACCATGCTAGCCTAATCAGAAGATTAAAACTAAACTTATAATCTACTCTTTTCTTTACTTGTAACTTGTGAAATTTTGATGTGACCATTGACGATGGGCGATGTTTGTTTCTCTTCGTAGATATGTTCTACGTCTCTACTGACAAGTAATACTGGTGATGGCTTAGGCCGAAAGTGCTCTGTTACGTTCTTATGGGAAGTTCTTTTTGGATTAAAAGTTTTGCATGGAATACAAAAGGTGTTTCATTTAGTATGTTTCGTACATGCACACAGCCGTTACTCTTCATTCAAAAGAACCATGCCTGGAACCAAGTTGACTCCTTCCATTGCGACCAACACAAATTAGCCAGTTTTTATTTCTTAGTACACCGTATGCTTAATTTTTTTCTCAGTAAAGAAAGTTTTAATAATACAAAGGGGACAATTGTTAATAATTTAAATGCTAAGTTAGTACGCATGCATTTGGACTCCAAAAAGTTTTTAAGAACGTAGGTTTAAAATTAATAAACCAAACTCAGTTCAACGTTAAGAAATGGGTGGGTGGTCCAAAGGGCAATATTAAAACGTTAGAAAAATGTAAAATATATGAATCGGGTGCATAAACGGTAACCAAAAATATGTTGGGTAAACTAGAAGGTCCATACAAATGAGATTCAAATAACACATAGCTCATTTAAAGTAGAGTAGCATAAAAAAATTATTAAATATGTTTCTTTTATCTAAGAAATGAAGTTCAACTTTTTCGCTAATTAATTTATTGAACATATCGCCCTTACCACTTGATGCCTCAAAAAATATTTTGTACATATTTATCATTAAGAGTCTGTAAAATCATTGTTTTGCATTCATAGCAATTATTAGTATTTAAGTAGAACGGTAAACTTTCCGATAAATCATTAAAAGTGTCAACAATGTTAAAAGAAAATACTATAACGGAAAACGTTCCAAGCTTAAACGATCTCAGCTTGCGAAGACTTAAAACTTTCAATCCGTTTTCCAATTAAAGAATTTGTGTAATCGATATATGAAAGTGAGAAATGCCCATTTGCCTGTATTTTCCAAATTTAAGTACCCTTCAACTTATCGGCTTGAAATTTTTCTACTACTATACAAGGTCGTTCAAATTATAATCGGAAAACTTCGTCAACGTATTTAGCTGTTAAAAATTAACAACAAAGTCCATGTAAGTTTGTATTTAAAAATGCTGGAAAAAAATCGTTTTTTTTCATTTTATATTTTTTACATTTTTTTTTCGGTCAGTGATATCATCACTTCAAAATATGTTTTTGGCACTAATTAACTTATTTTTCTTTTATCAGTGATGACTGTGACAATCTTTTAAATAATAAAAACTATAAAACGATTCTGCATTTTGAAGTGAAACTTCTTTAGCGAGCGTAAAGTCAGAAAAAATGAAACGCTTATCAAAGTCAACCGCTTAACAAAGTTGAAACGGTTATCAAAAGTGAAACATTCCTTTAATTAAGCATGTTCCAATATAGCTAGTTAATAAAAGTATTATAAAAGGAAATAAAGAAAAAAATATAATACAAAAAAAAGACAGAGAAACGCGGTTTTCGGCGAAAAAAAAGTTGAGAAAAAGAGAAAAAAAAAGAAAAAAATGTGTCGAAACCGGGGGCAAAAGTTGAGAAAGAAAAGCTTATAAAAACTCAATTCCTAATATATCTTTCAGAAGTTTCACTTCAGTTGTGTGCTTATAAAGGTGAGGCACATAATTTTTTTTAAATTTTAGTAACGTTTTAAAATACACTCATCAACACCGAATAAAAGTTAACTCTCGAGTTTTTCATTAAAACCAACAGTTTTCCAGAGAAAAATATTTTCCGTTTTCATGTATGGCTAATACCTAAGGCTCTTGAGTTCTACATAAACTTAGTGAAAAAAACAAAAGACAAATAAATAAATGAAAAATAATTTTTTTGTCCTCTTCCGTATCTAACTATAAATTTGAAACTTTTAGTTTTCAAGATTATAAGTAAATACTATTAATATAATAAAAGCATTTACACAGTAATTCTTTCAATCATTAACACAACTATTAACTAAACAACAACAATTAAAATGGAATACAACTGCATTGGTGCCGATTATTTCGAATAGCCTGGCAAGCTTCTTGAATCTTTAAAACCAAATTTTCTCTTGTTTCTGTTCAGCAAGGGTTCACCGTATAAAAAATGTAGAACATTAACGTCTGAAGACTTCGGTGGCCAAAAGCAGCTGATCTTTTTGTTGGTATATACATAACCTGATCTGGCTGGCCCCATCGTCAAAGAAAATTAGTATTACACCAAGCTGTTATGTTAATGGACTAGAGCGCCATTCATTTGGAACCAAACTTGAGAGAAATCTTTTCCAATAATTTATTAGGTTATTTTCTAGAAAATGTATACATACAGGTGTTCGTCAAGAGTAGACGTCGCAAAATCGCTATGAGTAAGTTTTGATAATTTTAAATCATAAAATCTGTGTAAGAAGTTCATTCTTACACGAAAACATTTTTTTAGCCATGTGTCCTCATAAACAATGATGTGAGGCGCTTTATATGGTAGTGTAGTTACAGATGAAAACAGTAACTTATTTCCTATAGTAACCTTGCGAGTGTAAAAAAAACGGTACCAAATTCCAGTAAATCGTGTCCGTAAAGGAGAAAAAACTAGTGCTTCGTTAAAATATTATTTTTATTTAGAAAGGAATTCCCATTTTTTTTCCATGATTCATTATTTCCAGGTGTGTTTATAAATATTGGGATTTGTCATAAAATTCAAGGTAAAAACTTTTTGATATCTAGGTGCCTGCAATATATCATACACAGGACCGGACTGAAAATGGATGGAAACATGAATCATTTCATATGTTGCGATAAACGGGCGGGAAACTTGTGTTGCATTGTCTGTTTTAGATTTGTTCATCCAAGTTGTTCAGAACCCATAAAGGGATTTATAAAGTTGGATGGTTGCAAGGTAATCTGTTCTGAAAAATGTGGACAAAGGCAACAAGAGGATGGAATGAATGTTTTGGTAGTTAATATGGCTGAAGAAAATAAGAAAATAAAGATTTTGTTGGGACAATCCGAAAAGGAGTGTTACAAATTGCAGAATGAAGTTAAAGTATTAAACGGACAGATTGAACAGAAGGAAATCGAACAAAAGCAACTGCTGGAAGAAGTATCTAAGTTAAATAAGAAAAACAATGAGAGAAAAGTACACATTGAAAGGATGAGAAGGAGAATAGAGGACTTCACGGACTCAGCTGCAGAGATTGAAAATGACTTCAAAATACAATTAAATAAACAAGAACAAATAATATCGGATTTGAATAACGAAATAAATAAATTGAGATTGGATAAGTTAAAGTTGGCAGCTGCGAACAAGAGTTTTTCGGAGGATTTTTACAAGCAGAAATGTGAATTTGTACCCACAAAGCGTAGCCCACCAACTTGCACAAAGTACATAGGCTTACCGCTGAGAAAAACTTTTGTCACTCGGAGCTTTTGAAGCTTCAGGTTTACACTGAAACAACCAAAAATGACTTGCTCATGCAAATAGATGAATATAGTTTAATAAATGGCAAACTTCAAGAAGACCTAAAAGGAAAAGAGGACAAGATTTGCGGCCTGTTGTTAGAACTACAGGAAAATAGATACCTACATGAAAAGGATAAAAATGATTTCAAAAAACTAAGTGATAATATGAAAACATCCATTGAAACTCTTATTGTTGAAAACGAACACTATATGAAGAAAATTAAAGCCTTGAAAAGTCAGATCGACAGACTGCAATCTGCTGGAAATATGCAATCCGATCATCCACCTAATAGGGACCTTGGTTTATCCTCTTCTTTCCCTAGCGAAAACGGGGCTGAAGCCAACATTATACCAGAAAGCAATACAATGAGTGGCGGAAAGATATTGTTGTTGTGTGATGAAAAAGGATATGTGATGAGTAATTGGTTAAGAAGGTGTGCAAACAATCATAAAGCCAGGAGCTATGTATAAGAATATAATTGAAGATATTGTTAACTTAACAAAGAATTTTACTTTAAGTGACTATGTGGTGATAGAGGGCGGTACTAATGATTTTTTTGCGAACAATAAAGGTCCGCTTTTTAAGGATATAAACAGGAAAGTAAAGCATTGTATACATACAAACATTATCTACACATCTATTCCTTTACATGAATCGATTCAAAATTACAGAATTACAAGAAGTTTAATTCGAAGCTTAGAGAGTATAGTATAAAGTTAAATAAGTATGTTGAGGGTAGGGTTTTGTGGTGTAATATTAATAATTATAAAGAAGCAAAATACTGTAAAATGCTACAACAAATATTGACTGATAAGGTTTATCAGTCAAATGTAAATAAAAACCTAAAATTTGTACCTATAGATGAAAATAATGTAACTGTTAATACAAACATTGAAAGTATAATTTTTTTAAGCCCGGCCCCGGCAATCATAGAAAGAGAGTAGATGTTAATAATAAGTGTTGTTTGTTCTATTTTAACTCTGGAAGTACTTATGCGCATTTTGATGAAATACATACATTAATGCTGAGCAGTAAACCTCAAATTGTTTGTATCTCGGAAACACATTTGACTGGTGAAATAAATGATTCTGAGATTGCTGTTGAATGGTATAACTGTGTAAGGGCTGACAGTATTATTAGGCACACAGGGGGGGTGCAAATTTATATAAAGAATGACTTGAAGGTAGTTGAGATGGAGCAGATATCACATCAAAAAAATTATTGGCTTTTGTGTGCTAAACTTGATATATATGGTAAATTAGTTTTAATAGTTTGTGTTTATCGTTCACCAAATAGTAATAGTGTGGATTCTTGAATTTTTTTGAAGCTGACGAATAACAAATAAAATTTTGAAATTAATTCACAATATAACTGATAGGAGATTATTAGACGCATATGAAAGTATGGAAATTATTAAATGTAAGAATAGTTTAAATAGAGATAGAGGACCTATTCCGTATAGTCCATTGTATTGGTTGATCGAGCGTGACTAGTGGGATTCCAGGATTGGTCCTTTTTAGTTCCGTTAGTTGATAAAGCAAACAGTAGTGTAAATGAGAGTTAGGTAGATTTTAATTTTAGTTTTAATCATCTCCTGATGATGCTAACATGGTTAGCGAAACGCGCGTCGAGTGCAAAAATTCTGTTTCGGTATTGTGGATAAAACTCTGTTTTAGTGCATGTTGCCGATGGTTCCAAACCCCAACATAGTTTCTTAGAAAAATAGATTGAAATTGCGGAAAAAGATCTTTATAATGTGAAATGCCTGAGAAGTCCACATCCCACCTCTGCCAGAGGCACGGGATAATACGAGTGCAGGTATTATATTCGACCATGTCCGGCATTTCCCTTACCTTTTCTATTTCATTTAGTTTATTTGAATAATATGTATATGTATTTCCATAGCGAATTTCGGCAAAGCTATATTTTGTTTTAGAATAATCAGGATCGTGTTAATCTAAATGGATTGGGAATACTGGAATACTACGAACATCCCTATGTCTTCCAATAACTCCGACATAGAGCCGTTTGAACCTACCAAACCTGAACCGGACTTGCCCACCAGTATTGTAATTATTCTTATTGTCGTTGGTACCCTCGGAAATGTCCTGGTTTGTCTGACTATTTCTCTCGACAAAAAACTGCAAAATGAAACAAATTTCTTCTTGCTTAGTTTGGCAGTCACCGATCTACTCATTAACATTATTATTCTGCCAGCTAGGATTGCTATTTTTGTTTATGGTAAGTACATAGACAATATAAATAATATATTGAAAAAATACTTCCATGCCACCACGTTTTTATGCCTAACCAAAGAAAATAATAGCTGCTAAACAGAAGAATAATTGTTATGTAAAAATGTTGGCCGACAGGAGGCGCTACTCGGTTGGAATTACTACAATGACTTTATACAGGATAGTGGCGATAATCGCATCTTGCATAGAACCTCGAACGAAGGCGTATTATAACATGCATATGTGAATTTAAAATGTATCTTAATTTTATTTATTTTTTAAGATCTTACAGAAAAAAAAAGTAAAATTTGCATTTTATTTAATTAGTTAGGAATAAATATAATCACTCAAAAATCCTGTTTCTAAAATATTTTTAGATATGAATAGCAATACAAGAAAGCGAGAAATAAATTTATTTTTAAGGGTAAATACAGAGTTTTTCCGTATTTGTTTTTGCACCCACCTACCGTCTTTATTTTTGAAGCAAGAAAAAAAAATTAAATCAAGGTTATAGAGTTTTTTCTAATCCCTCAGGATTCCTTATCAGATAAAATGTATAAACATCGTGAAAGTGTCAAAAGATATTAACTTTTTGTTTTTTTAATGAAACACCCTGTTGTTCTGATTTAAAAAATATATAACATGTCTATATTTACTATGGCTAATTTTGAAATATTTAATAATAAACATGTAGATTTATTAACATGGAAGAAATTTAGGGCAATTTATGAGTTAGAATACAGTGATTCAAATTTATTTTTTTTTTTGTTTTAAGCAATATTTGCTAAAAAACGATCCTAGTTGAAAAAATCAAACAGTTGTAAAAACTTCTCTACTGCATACCATTTCCAATACTATAACCGACCAAATTATAACAATATATACTCATTAAAATAACAAAGGAAACATAACAATATTTACTATTATTTTTAACAACAATTAAAACCAACAAAATTATGATACATTCATGTAGTCGCAAATCAGTGATTGCGTTTACAAATATTATAATACATTTTTCTGTCTATGACATAATAAAATAAGATCAAAGTATTTATAAGAATAATGACTAAACATTAAATAAAACGCACTAAGGGTTTATCAAAATCGATAGGCATAAGATTGTTTCGCTAAAATGCCAAAACCGTTCAACATTCTAACATGTCCCGTCGCGTCGCTGTATTGAATGAATATATTTAGATAGTGATACCAGTGACCAGTACCTATAACGTTTGCGTCAGGCTTCTAAATACGATGTTTTAATATTTTCTTCACAATATTTTCATATATTGGTCTGAAATGGCATCTTTTTGTAATGCTGAATACGCCCATATTCTCTTCAAGTACGGGAGAGGTGATGGAAATGCAGCAGCAGCTCAACGGTCACGTCGGGAACGATTTCCTAGAAGAATAATTTCCAATATCCAGGTGTTTATTAACACATATCGACGTATAAGTGACACCGTAACCTTCATCGCAGGGAAGGGGTGCACATTGAGCAACATAGTCCTGAAGTCGATGAGCAAATTTGGGAGGCTTTTGAAGCAGATCCTACCACCAGTATCCAAAAGTAGATCGTCAACTGAATTTGTCTATATGGAATGTTTGGACAACTCTTAGGATTGAAGGGAAACATCCATTCCATTACGCGCCTGTTCAGGGACTCGAGGAAGTTAAGAGTTGTCCAAACATTCCAGATCCTATGCGTTTTTCTATTGAACGTGGGTATGAAAGACGAAGTTTTTCTTAAAAGTATTTTATGAATAGACGAGTCAAATTTCTGTCGAAAAAGCATAACAAATTTTCATATTCTTCACTACTGCTGACGAAAACCCGCACATTAAAAAACAAACGTTTTTCAACACAAGATCAGCGTAAATGTATGGGCAGCGGTAATTGGCAGTACTTTCGTTGGTCCGTACTATCTTTCAGATAATCTAAACGGAGATACTTGTTTGGAGTTTTTGCAGAACAATTTACCAGATATCTTAAATGTGAGAGACCGCCTGATATTCCAAAATGATGGATGTCTTGCCCGCCACCGACTTACCGTTAGGGATTTTTGCACACATTTCCTAATCAATGGATAGGGGGAAATGGATCAATTTTATGGCCAGCCAGGTTTTGGTGGGGTGCAGACCCGATAATCCTCTATCACATGTATAGGAGTATCGTTCGATCTCATTTGGAATACCCTGCGCATTTGCTTAGTCCCATATCAAAGTACTCAGGGAGAAAGCTGGACAGTCTTCACTTTATGGCCCTGAGAATCGTATCAGATTGTATGAAATCTACTCCAACTAACGTGCTGTTGTCGGAATGCGGAGAGATGGCCTTGGAATTCAGAAAAACGTTATTGACAAGGAGATTTGTTTTAAAAAATATGGCTTTAAGTAGCAATCCTATATAGATATATTTCCAAGTGTTGAATTTTTTTTTGTAGGTGCTAAGACCAACAAGTACTGGCGAGGTAAGGATATACCTATCACGGTTCTTGCGTATAGATAGACATGTAGATATCTGCGAGAGTTTGAGGATTGGGTTGAGAAGGCAGAAACGCTTCCGTGCTTCGGTTCTGACTTCTATAACCAACTGAAGTCGGTTCCTGTGATTGATTTGGGTTTAACTAAGGAAAGTCTGACTAGTAACAGGGAATTCTTGGAGAAGATTTTACGGATTGGCGGCTGAGTTGACAAGGGTTTTTACTGATGCCTCATAGGATATTGAAACAGCTAAATTTGGTCTTGGTGTGTTTTGCCCAACAAAAAATATGAATTTCTCTACGATTAGTAAAGCTTTACAACTGTAAGGAAAGGAATTTTGATAAGATAGATATCCCCACTGACTCAAAAAGCGCAATTCAAAAAATCAACTGCTCAATAGTTTCATCTAAATTAAGTTGTATCGCTTATGATGCAAAAAAGATGTTGATAGAAATGAATAAATCGTTAAACTATAGGGTTTTATTTACCTGGATTCCGGGTCATTTCAATATTCATGGCAATACAGTGGCTGATAAACTGGGAAACGAATATAGAATATAAAATCTATGATATACCTCTATTCAGGGAGAGTTCGATTTTACACCATGGTATAAAAATATAACTTTCGTAGATAGAAGATACATAACAACTATAATTCGCATGAGATCAGGTCAACCTGATCTCATGCGAATTATAGTTGTTATATGTATTAGCTTTTGTTGTCCTCCAGCACTGTATTATTTTAGAGTGGATAATTTATTGGCTCGCTTAGGTTCTATAAAACAATTAAAATAAGATATTGCGTTATTAGTTTAACTCTGCTCATTTATATTACAATAATTATGTTTACTTGCAGTTCAGTATTTAAGAACTGAGTTAATGTTCTACCTTTGATCCTCGTTAGATCGGTTAAATTCATATACTGCTTTCGGTTTGAATATTTCACTTGTAATCTCAGGCTGATATGACTTTAACTTGTTGGGGTCATTGGTTTGCTTTGAGATACTGCTGCTGCATTATTATTTACCTGTTAATTCGAGAATAATTATTGTTAGTTATTGCAATTTTCTTTCCCTTTAATAGTAAAAAAAATTATGTGCCTCACCTTTATAAGCACACAAGTGAAGTGAAACTTCTGAAAGAGATATTAGGAATTGAGTTTTTATTTTATTTAAGTTTTTTTTTATTATTATTTTTTCTTATTTCGCTTTATAATACTAATTCATACTTTTCGGTTTACAAATCTGTATTAATCTTAAGTAAAACAAACTGTTCACTTCGGATAGTAGTGCTTAGAGTTTTTAAGTGTATTGTACCCTTAAATACTTAATAGTTTTTTTATTATGGCCATTCTCTATTTTTTTTATAAGTCATTGTAAGATTGTTGTTATTTTAAAAAAATCAAGAAGCCAATAGATTGAACCATAAACTAAGGTTGTGATTTCTCGCTTAGTAGAACGTGCCTAATAACCCCGCATAACACCAGCGGAGCCTTTCCAGTTTAGCTGGCAGAACTGGTGGCGCACACGAACTCCACACCATCAGGAGCCGGGATATTGCATACACGACTCTCCGGTGTTAGTTTCGCTTTAGTTAATAAGAAAATCGTGTTGCAATGTAACATCGGAATCTCTGACTTTTTGCCAGACTTAACCCCCCCCCCCTTGATTTTCATGTTTGGGGTCGAATGAAAGAATTAGTGTATGAGATTGAAGTTACGGACTGTGACCACCTTATAAGAAGAATAATTAACGAAGCAGGTGCCATAGTAAGGTAAGAAATGAGGTTAGACCTCACTATTACCCAAATTCGGAAGAGGGCACGTAAAGGCATTAGAAATGGAAAAGGAAATTAATTGATTAAAAATTACAATTATAACTGCAAATGAAAATATTAAAATAATAAATGCCTATTTAATTTTTTCCATCTTTAAAATGAATATTTCCTTTTTAAATTTATTTAACAAAATTTTGTCATAATTTGCTATATTATTGGAAAGGGTATGTAAAAGGGAAATTTTTACAACTATTTGATTCTTTTGAGCTAGTGCTTTTTTGCTAAAAATTTAGCTTAGAATGGCAAAATAAATTCTACCCACTGCTTTTCAACTCGTAAATTTGTCTACATATTTTTTAAAATCATTGTTTCAATAAACAGTATAATAATAGTATCTAAAAAAAATTAGGAAAACTTAAGTAAGAAGAGTTCCTTGGGAAACGTTACATCATTTAAGAATTGCTACAATTAACTTTTGCACCACCAAACACGGTTTCTTGTAGAGGTGTTCTATATTAAATATAGGTTTTAAATAAATTCATGAAATTCTTTTACAGTAATTTTGCTATCATAATGCGTAAAGAACTAACTTTAAGGAAAGTTTATAGTGTAAGCAGTACATTTTCCAACAAGTATGAGTGTCTTAAGTAGCACTTGATGAGAAACATTGCTAGGCAGACTACTGACAGGTAGACACATAAAATTGCATTTCGAAAACCACGAAAAACTATTGAAAGTAAGAAGATAGTCGGCATATAATCAGCTAGAAGACGCCTATAATAATTGCTAAAGAGCATTAAGATTAGGCTGAGTTTTTTATTATTTATTAGACTTAGAACTCTAAAATCAGACTTTCAATCAGATTTTAACTCAAACGTTAAATTCGTAGCAAAAAGCGCAAAATCGAAGATTATAATCTAATTTCATATTCGAAAGGCCGACTTAAGAGTTTAAAGTATGAATATAGACCTTAAGCTTTGTTTGACCTCAAAATTTAGGGTCCGAATTTAGAGTTAAAGATGGGAAGGCAAATAAATGTGTGCCAGTTTCGTAATTATATTTCAAATTTTAAACCCTAAATTAAACTTTAATATAAGTCTGAATTCAAACTATAATTTTCGAATTATAACTTTTAACAAAAATATTGATTAATTTGTACTGGTAATGTCACGAATAGCCCAAGGTATCGGTATCAAGGGACCAGCATATCGTCGTGATGAGACGAATGATTATAAGGTATCCTACGAGGAGAACTGGAACATACCGCCAAGACTGCACGACAATAATTTATAACACGAATAATAAATTAAGAGTTATTTTATTATTGTGTAATGTTTCTTTGTTTTAAGACATTTGTTTGACTGTTCTTTCTATTTTTATTTATCAAAAAAATACAGTTTTTATCTCACAAAACGAAATTATTTCCGTTATCTCTAAAATGAAGATATTAAAATAAAGATCAGTAAGAAAAAAATCTTCAAAAAAATGTGTGTTCGGCTTGTTAAAAAGAGAGCATTTTTTTCTTATATCATCGATATCTACGTAGGCATCATTCATTTTGTTTTTACTGAAATGCTACATACCGCTTAGATCACACGAAATTATTTTTTTTTTTATATTTTTAAGTTAAGTTAATTTTTAGAAAGTACTAGTTGACATAAAATATTAATTAAATGAAAAATAATAACAATCACCTCACCAACGAACAAGTTCACATACGTATTGACCACGGACGCTCGGAGCATGGCGAATTTAACGTTCAACATACAACACATTAATTTAATAAAATGGGTGTGGCATTATATTCAATTTTAAAATAAATGAGACTCTTTGAATCCTAAATAAATTTGGTGATGGCTAATATGTCGAATCGAATATGTTATTCAGATTTTATCCAGACAATATTTCCATTTTTTTTTAGTCTTAGAACCTTCGACTTTCCCATGGTGTTTTCTATACTGTGTGGGTGATAATTATTTGATAACGGCATCAGGGGTGCACGTTTGCATGATAAGTCTCGAAAGGTACTTTGCCATAAAGGATCCAATTGATATGCGAAAGTTAACAAGGCGTAGAATGTATGTGAAAATAATGTTGGTGTGGTTGATTTCATTTGCAAGCATTATTCCACACACAACAATGTGTAAGTATATTTAAGTATCCGTGGCTTTTCATACTTTTTCATCTTTTATAACATTGGTTCAAGGTGCAATGGAAGCATTTATTTTATATCATGATTATTTTCTATTTATTTTCTATTCGGCTTTAAAAAAGCACAGCAATAACAAATAAAATAACAAATGGAATAATAACTATAAAATCATAATAATTTAATAAAATGGTAATAAATGGTCTGATAGGGTTCTAATCTAATATTCAATATGAGCTAAAACCCAGGTAATGCCATTCTGATCAACATTATGTTTATTTCTTTTTGTTTGTTTACCCTGACATCTTGTTACTTAGATTAGTCTCGAAATTACCGCATATTATTGCGTTTGGATTTTATTTTAATTTTCTTTATTATTTATTTATTTATAGTTATTGCCACGAAATATCCAATGGAGCCAGCATACTGTTTTACACTGATCATGAATTCCAAATATTTCGACATAGTTATTTATATGGGATCATTTGTTATTTTCCTGATGATGGCAGTCGTGATCTTTTCTTTCATTGCTTCATCGATTATCCTGAATAAATTGACAAAAAATTATGGATCAGTTAATAGCAATAGCGGATTGATCAGGACAGTTGGTGGGGGAAGCAAGTAAGTAGACGCATAATTTCATAATTAATTAAATGAAGTGTTCTCTAAGAAGTACATTAATTTAAATTTATTCTTTACAAAAATAAAAGACGTTCAGGCGGAATAGAATGTTGATATAAGGTGTTATTACCCAATTAAGACACCATCAGTTTATTTTAATGTTATTAAACTTTATGTTGATTTTTAAATTTAATTTTACATTATTCTCATTTTTTACCTCTATTTTTATTTCATTCAACTTTATTTTACTTTATTTATCTTTAAATATTGTGGTATTTTAATTTTCAATTATTTATCTCTAACTTTCATTTAGTATTTTTTGCGGTTATTGTTATAAACCTATATCCACTTTTATTTAAAAAAAAAATGAGTGGGTCTGCTAGTACTCGAGACACTGATTTTGTAAACATATCCTATATCGACATCATCGACAACGTCTCAAACTTTGAAATGGGCCACTTTTTAGCTAATTTCAAAATCGAAAAACTACTTAATCGGTTTCAAATAGAGATTTTACTTGAATGTTATTCGATTCTAGTTACACAGGATGATACATAAATATAATACAGGATAATTTGAAAGCACTTTTTTGCTCAATTTCACCGATCAAAAAATTGATATTTTTTATCCATTGCTATTTAAGATAGAAATAATTAAAAAAAACAAATTGTAGATGAAACTAGGGCAATCTAAAATTTCAATAAAGGTTGGCCTGCTGTTTATTAACTTCTAATAATCTTGTTCATTTACTTTTACCTTCGATTAGCAGAAACTGAAAGTGAACATGCGCAGGTCAGAACAAGCTACCTTCTAAGCGCGTAAGTTAGGCCTTGGTTCAAATACAGGAGAGTAGGGAAGTGCGAATTTGTTTTTAAAGGCGCGACCAACTTTGTAGACGACACAAGTTGGAAAATCCCCAAGATTTAATTTTGAACTCGTTTTAAGTTCACAACAAAAAGAAAAAACGCAAATAATAAAACCAGAAGCTAAATCAATCAAAAATCAAATCTTGTATCATTTGATCCTGAAACCGATGAATTCAATTTAATTATACTTACCATTTACTTCCCTTCGGGAACAGTAGAACCAAAAGAAAACAAATAAAACAGGTAGATAAGTGAACAGAAAGATCGTCTTATTACCAAAATGGGTGATTTGTTTTATTAAAACTTGTTGAAAAGAAAAAAAAATAATAAAATCAATTAAAATGAAGGAACGACAATTGTAGTGATACCTGAAACACAGTACCTAATTATTAAAAACTAAGTTAATTAAATAAATAAATCAGCCTATTGCTGACGCATAGCAAAAAACTCGTTATTTAAAAGGTAACGTAAAAAAAAAACTAGCTATTTAATTGAAATCAGAGGAAATAAAAAGAACTCTCTGCTATGCCAATTAACAGATAAACAACAAATAAAAAACTATGTTAACCAATCGTGGTATGCAAAAGTCATGGGCGGCGTTGCGGTCGTCATTTTTAAATTAATTCATCACATCACTATTACTGCAACCACCAAATATCACTTCGTATACAAACCATTCACGTTTAGGGTTTGCTGGTTCACTACCGACTTTTTCGTGGTGGTGGTGATTGGTTGCGGTGGATTTATAAATATAAATGGCAATGTTGCCAAGTTTGCCATTTTTTAAATACTAAATGTTACGTAATTTTTTAAATTGAAACTCCTCTTCATTTTTAAATTAATTCATCGCATTACTATTACTGCAACCACCAAATATCACTTCGTATGTTTCTTGAAATATGACAAACCAGTGTTCTCGTTTAGGGTTTAGTGGTTCTCTATCGACTTTTTCTAGTCGACATTGACTGGTTGCCCTGAATTTATCAATGGTAGTGGCAAGTTTTTTCGTCTTCTAGGTTCTGTACGTAACTTAATTTTGGAATGAAAAAAATTGCACTTTGGGAACACAACAGGTTAACACCATGTTTTCAATTCACTCGACACTTTATACATAATTATTAAATTATTTATAAGTCAATGTTCTCAACTAAGCGACTGAACTTAAACCAAAGCTTCAACATACTTTAATTATTACAAGTACCTAAAATCACCCTAGAACCCTCAATCAATATTCATTAATGCTACAATTAAAAGTATTTAGGTATCCTAAGTATAACTGAGGTAGGTATTAAAATCAAACCTATGATGCTGTCCTGCTGTAGCCTAAAAAATATCTGTACTCAAAAGGCAGTCAAAGTAAATAGGTAAGTAGGCATTATTATTATAAAGCCACAAAATAAAAACTTCAACGGCTTGTTTGTTTACAGCAGGCAGACAGTATGTGAATATTAAAATTTCAGTTATTTTAGATATTAGGTACTAGGTATTATCAGCTCTGAAATTATAATAGATATTTGTGAAAACCTACGTTGTACCAGAGTAATTAGTTCATAAGTATAAACTACAACTATTTAATTGTACAACGTAGAATAATTAGAAAGTGCTGATGTATAGCGTTAGTGGGGTTCAGAGTCTATTTTCAGCAACACAGGACAATGTCCATGGGCGTAGGCAGGGGGGGGGGGCAGGAGGGGCCATGGCCCCCCCTGGGAAATTAACTGACTCATTTCGCAACATACCATTCATGCCACGTCATTCAAGAGGGTGCTGAATTCTTGATTTTTTAACGATTTTAACGACTTTTGGATAAAAATTGGGCGTGTCACCCCCAAAATTTTCGAAGTCTGCCCTGAGAAAAAATCCTGTCTACGCCCATGACAATGTCCTTGCTATTAACACAATAAATTACTTGCTTTGTATAAATTGTTCACTGCAAATGCACAATTTTACAATTTTAGACATATTTTATATTAAAAACTCGAAATATACCTTTTACAGCATTTAGTTTGGGTTCCGCACCGGGCGACCATATTGGCTACTGCTTTTCTTAGTTTTCTGGCCTTGTTGCGGAGGAGGCGCTGGTAAAACCAATAACGCATATGTACCAAATTTCGTTTTTTCAGCCGTTCTAAAAATATTAGACCGTTTCGACACTTTTGAATGAAAACGCTGGGTTTCCATATTTTAGGAAACAAACGAAGTAGAGATCTGATATTTGAGGGTTATAGCCGAGAAAACTAATAATTAGTCTTCTCGGGTTATTAGTGAAACGACGAATTAATTGCAATAAATATTGTTACGTTTTTCCCTTGGGATCTGAACGAAATCACAACTTTTACTATTTTAAACTAATACTCTCTTTATTCTATATCACTGTGTACAATTAAACACACTAAACTACTCTTATAGGTATACAATTATTAGTATTTTACATTTCAACGCTCAATGATTAACTCCCTCAACACGCTTTCTGCCTGCTACTTATATACCATCTAAAATCTATCACGAATACTCGGGAAGAAGCGAGGCCATTCTATATGATTCTCGACCAGGGCATCAAGAGAATTCCACAGTTCCTGAATATTCGCGACCGGCGATGACTCATACGTAGACGTGGCAAGGCCAGTTCTATAGGGTAGCATAAAAACATTCGGATGCCATTGCTGACATTGCCTCCCTCTTAAACATATAGTCCTGATCAGCTACTTCATGTCCGTGATATGCTTTGAGCCTGTCGAGGTGGACAAATTTCAGTTTGCTTCTGGGGCTACGTTGAATTCTATATACTACGTCATTAATTCTTTTGATGACTGTATAGGTTTCTTCCCATACTGGCGTTAGCATGGGAGATCTTCCTTTATTCCTTTGCGGATTATATGACCAGACTTTATCGTTCATCTGAAATCCCATAGAGTTAGCTTGGAGTTCATATCGAGCCTTCATTCGATCATTGGCGAGACGTTCAAGCAGTAGTCCCACATCATTCTGTTTCATCCACCCACTAGATCCTGCCTGGGGTCCTTGACTTGAGGCACAGGTTGAACACCATGATTTCACATCCTGGCAGTAGTTGACCCAGTAAAATCTGTCGCGGATCTTGTCAATCATTCTGCTAACTCCGAGATGAGCACCAAACTTGAAACTGCGTCTTCACTAGTTTTCCATCGGCGCTTTCCCAGGCTCGTTTAAGGAGTCCATTTTCAACTGCCAGGGAGTCCCAGGGAGCTCACAGAGATTTTAAAGTAGATCCCTTAGTTGAAATACCTCTCCAGCTTGGTCTTGGTTGACCTGCTTCTTTAGCTTTTAGCAGTAGTGCTATTTCACTATTCTCAAGCTGATCTTTTTTTAGTTGTTCTGTGATCCACTGCTGATCAACTTTAAACTTGATTTGCCTAATGACTAATGGGAGTGATTCTTTCTCGTTGCTCTATTATTTGGCAATATTTATAATTATCCTTGCATGACCTTCTGGATAAAGCATCTGTATTATTATGTCATCTTCCTTCCCTGTGCTTAGCCTTAAAGTTATATTGTTTTAACTCTTCCTGACTTGACTTTGAACTGCTGGCGTCTCTGGATGGAGATGAAGACCGTAGCTGTACTCGACAGTTTCTCTTGAAATGCCCAGTCCTGCCACATATATAGCACTGATTTGAAACATTTCGAGCCCTATTTTCTAATGGCTCCCGGAATCTTTGTACTTGACAATCTCTTTTGAAATGCCCAGTCCTGCCACATCTATAGCATGGATTTATAGCATTTCGGTTACATGGTCTAACTTTCAGTGGCTCCTGGAATCTCTGTACTTGACAGTCTCTTTTGAAATGTCCAGTCTTGCCACATCTATAGCACTGACTAATAGCATTTTGGTTGCATGGCCTAACTTCTAGTGGCCGTCTGAAGAACTTCGGTTAATTTCTTCAAAATCTCACTTAATTCTTAACTGTTCGCCAACTTTTCTTCCTGGATTAATACGGCCCTGATTGTTGGCTTAGAGATGTTACAGGCCGCCTCGATTTCTAGGGCTCTACCCAAAACTTCACGACTGTTATCAAATTTAGCTAGACGTAACATCTTCTGAGTTTTTGGATCTCTGATACCATCCATGAAATATTGGGCAGCAAGTTCCTCTTGAAATTCTGCTCTTGCTCCCGGGTAGGCCAATTGAATGAGACGTCTAACGTCTGCCTCAAATTCTTGCAGGTTTTCACCAGGTTTCTGATATCCAGACTTTACTTGTGCCTGATAGAGTTGTCTTCAATAATAGCTACACATACACCAGCCTTCATTACCGACATTCATTCTTCTAGCATTCTTTCCTTTCAAACTATTAAAGGGATAATAAAACTTTGATCGCCCACTAACACAAATAATTTTCGAGCAATCTTTCCTCGCAATTTTTCCCCTCAGACAGTCGTCTCATATTTTGCGGGGAAAATAATCTGCTTATAGGCCACTAACGTAAAAATCATATTCTCCAGTTATTTCTATCCAAAGCGACTGTGAAAGGAAAGAGTGTTGGTTAGTGGAGAAATTAATCATCTGGGAGGACACTGTTCCTCTCAGTTTATCAATTTGCTTTATCCTCTGAGATTTTTGGCATATTTCAAGTAGCTTGGTATTACTTTATATTTTAAGTTTGTTATGGTTAACTATGGATAAAACACAGGCGGGCGGCTCTGGGCTTAGCTAGTGAAGTGATATTTAAAAAAAAAGGAAGAGAAGTGCGTGGTCAAAAAAGCTTCAGGATCAAATTTTCGCCAAATTAGTTGTGATTCATTATAATCTTTGTTTTTAAATTCCTGTTATCTAAGAGATCTATGTTTTTTATCTGCCATAAAGCAGGATGTACCCTGTACCCTTCAACAAATTCCTATAAAACTGACCCTGGAACATTTCTATTGTCAGATTTCTCACTTTAGTCGCCATCACCACTAACGCGATGACTTGCGTGGACGGCGCCGCGCGGAGCCTCCGCCTCGGACGACACAAGCGGCAGAATCAAATAAATGCAAGAAATGCACGTGTCATACGTAGACTTTTTTTAGTGTTTTATCTATGTACGTAGACGGCTTCTCGCGACGATAGCGGCACATCCGGCTCTCGAGCGGCACTAGCGGTCAAACTGTTTGATTTCGCCGGTCGGGTCGCACGCGGCGCCGCTGCTTTAGTTGAGCATTGGACAGTTGGACACCGAAGGGCTACTATTTTCCTTGAAGAATTCCAATTATTAACGATATGCGTCGTACTTTAACGGAATTGTTGATAAGTCTATTACAAAACTCCCGTGTTCTTTGGGATATGAAACATAAAGAATTTCATAAGAGTTTGTTAGTCGACAGAGAGTGGACAAGAATATGAGCTGATCTTCAAGAAACAAGAACGGGGTGTCTATTTTAAGTGCGTACCCTATCGCTATCTCCGAAAAGAAAAGGTTCGAGTTGCAGCTCGATTATGTTAGCAACAAGTTGCAACGAAGGCAACTGCAGAAATCACGCAAGACACTACTGCCGCCTCTGCTGGTCAAGTCGCGCTAACCGCGGGTGCCGGGACTGCCGGCTGGTTCGCTCGACACCGCCTACGTAAGCAATTTCATTAAAGTTTGTGTATCGTTGTCCATAATAGTGCAATACTTATACTTATTATTGTATAATCTAACCCTTAATTTTGCCAAATTCTACTTTGATGGAAATAAGCATTTTTATCCACGTGCTCCGACTCCCTTGACACGAACGGAAAACAAAACTAGCAAGAGACAACGACGTGCCACATCAAAGCACACTTGTCTTGTCGGGCTTGAACGTCGGTACATCGTGACAGGAAATATGGAAATGCTCATGTATTATCTTATTACCCACTAACTGGCGTTCTTTCCCGCGAGATTTGACATTCCCACAGGAAAGAATGTTGGTGTATGGGTAGCTATTGGTTTCCAAATCGTCTCTCCATGGCTGCTACAAGTATGTCATATTTCCCCTGTTGGCTGATGGGAATAGTCTGTAGCAGTTCCAGGGCAGATCCACGAAGCGCTACCACTAGTGATGTAGCCATTTCTTCGTTATTCCAACCATTGGCATCAGCAGCGGCTTCAAATTGTCTTCTGTACATTGTCCAGGATGTTTGACCGTGATACGTTGGGGGTTTAATATTATGTCCTGTGGCGAATACCCTCTCGGTGGATCGTTGAATTTTTAGTCTGGTAACTTCTGCTTGTATAGATTCTTCATTTCTCTCTGTACGTCTCCTGCTTCTTTTTGTACATTTCCAACTTTTTTTGTACAGTTCCAACTTCTTTTTGTATAATGTTCACTTCTCATTTTTCTCATTTTGCCCGTCCAATATTATCTGTAATTTTCCTAGCTCGCCTACAATTACATCCAGCATCCATTTCTGAAGCCGGTTGTTGTGCTTGCCTTCTACATTCATCCTCTTCCCGATCCGCTAGCCTTCTACGTTCATCCTCTTCCCGAACCGCTTACTTTTTCTCTTCTTGATCTTGTAAAATTTTCTGAAGCCGGTCCTGTTCTGCTTGCCTTCTACGTTCATCCTCTTCCCGATTCCCTTGCTTTTTCTCTTCTTGATCTTGTAAAATTTTCTGAAGCCTGCCCTGTTCTGCTTGTCTTTTATCTTCTTGGTCTTGCAAAATTTTCTGAAGTCTGTCCTGTTCTGCTTGTCTCTCAGAATTTAGATTTTCCATGGAATCGGCCAACATTTTATTTATTTGGTCCATTTCTGCCGTTTGTTGCCTTGTATTGACCATAGAATGATATAAAATGTTCTCAGAATCCACCAGTCAATACGGCCTCTTTGACGTACTTGTACCTTCTTCTCTCCTTGAAGAACACTTCACAAGTCCCGTTTCTTCACAATCCGACTTCTGACACCAAATGTTACGTTTTTCCGTGGGTTCTGAACGAAATTACAACTTTTACTATTTTAAACTAATACTCTCTTTATTCTATATCAATGTGCAATTAAACACACTAAACTACTCTTGTAACTTTACAACTATTAGTTATTTACAATTCAACGCTCAATGATTAACTAACTCAACACGCTTTCTGCCTGCTACTTATATAACATCTAAAATCTATCACGAATACTCGGGAAGAAGCGAGGCCACTCTATATGATTCTCGACCAGGACATCTAGAGAATTCCACAGTTCCTGAATCTTCGCGGCCGGCGATGACTCATACGTAGACGCGGCAAGGCCAGTTCTATAGGGTAGCACAAAAACATTCGGATGGTTGCTAGCCGTGACAATATAAATAATAAATATAAATTCAGGGTTCCATTGAAACATGAATTTCGTTTATCCATCGTATTCCGTTTTTGTACTTTTGAACGAAAACGCTGCATTGTCATATTTCAAGACGCAAACAAGGTAAAGATCTAATATTTGAGAGTTGTAGTAGTAACTGAATTAGGTGCGATAAAAATTAATAGAGAAATACATAAAAAAAAAATAAAGTACATACAGTATCTGAAAAACGGTAAACTTGGCAACATTGCAACAGTCATTTGTGAATCGAGCGCATTCAATAACCCCGCTCGGTTGTCATGTTTCAAGAAACAAAAGAAGTAAAGATCTGCTATTTCGGAGTTGGGGAGTTGTAGTAATAGTAATATAATGAATAATAATAAAAAAATAATACCACGTACAATATATAGGCAACGAGAAAGTTGGCAACATTTTCATCGCTATGTATAGATAAATCGCGCACAATCAGTGAACTAGATGTTGCAGATTTCGTCTTTGTATCTTCAGCCGCGGTTTCAAAATATTAGACCGTTCCAGTACTTTTGAAAAACACTGTAGGAATGTGTCTTCATATATATTTGTATGAAATATAATTTTAAATTACATATTAGTGACCTGTAATCTAGTTTTCCCCTATATCTATGTATAAGCTATGGAGGAAAACTAGAATTACAGGTGACAATATAGACAAATAAATCGATTATGAAAACATTATTCTATTGCCAAATTTGGCACATAAAACATATCGCTGCAAATCCGTCCTTGCATTCGCGTGCGCATGTTTTGTGAATCTTCTAAAAATATTATTTGAATCCTTATCTATTTTTTTCTTTCTATAATCCATAAATATTAATACACATAAAGCACCAAGATAAAAAGGAAAAAATCAAAATAGGCAAATTATTAGCTCGAACAAGCCCCAGATCACATCCATGATTCAGGAAATGACGACGTGACGGGGTCTGATATATCGTTACTAGATCTGATTTGATACGATCAACATTATAGAAACGTGTTTAGTTGTTCTATTGTTTTTAGGGCCGAGAACAGCTCGAAACAGATGAAAAACAAGCTTCACGAATTGAGCACGGAGAAAAAGGCAATGCGAGTGATATGGCTTGTATCTTTCGCGTTTGTAATAGCTATGGGACCATTCGCTATTGTATGCGTGGTGTATGTAAGCTTTCCAGAACTAGACATTGACACCATTATTTTCAGGCTTACTGTGTATCTCACCTACAGCAATTCGATTATTAATCCTATTCTTTACACGATATTTAACAAGCAATTTAGAAATAATTTTAAGAACCTTATTCTGCTTAAATATAAGCAAAAATGAGACATTTGTAAGTGTACATGTGTTCACCTCTGAAGACTACAACTCATCCAGCATTGCAGTGCTATAGGAAAAACGAAAATAAAACCGAAGTTGAGAGTAATTGTTATTAATTGCATAACGAAATTATTATAGTGTTGAGATTACAAATAAACGGAAGGAGCCGAATAAGATTGAAAAATAAAAATTAAGAATTAATTGTTTACTACCATATTATTGAAAAGCGAACAGCTTGCAAAGCGGTTGTGCTTTAAGACATTTAGTTTATTTAGTTTATCTTTTTAAATTTTTTTTGAATCATTCAAGTCGTGTGTTCCAATATTTTGAAAATCGCATTAAATATATTTTTTCTGTTTCAAATAGTCAGCAGTTTAGTTAACTAATTTATTTTTCTATGAAATATGCCTTATTGTGTGATTATTTATGTGTTCTATAATACATATATAAAAGTACTGCTACTATCAAGGCAATTATGCAAATCCCGAGATTTGATTCAGGGATTTCGAGATTTAAAAATTAATTAATCGCGATATATCGAGATAACATTTTAGTTTCAGCATTCGATTTTTTAGTAAATATCTATGATTTTAAGCATTTTAATGCTAAAATCGAACACTTCAAAGACAATGTGCCGCTTTGTTCATATCTCATACCTAATAGGTCCCTAGTTTTACTTTATTAAGATAATTATATAAGAAGTGCATTAACCCTTAATTAGATATAATTGGTATATCTAAGTTGTTCATTAGAGATAAGAACCATAAAAAACAGCGTTAACAAAAATACTAGATTTAAAATGTGCCGCTTTGTTCATACCTAGTAGGTACTTAGTTTTACTTTATTAAGATATTTATTTAAGAAGTGCATTAGTCCTTAATTAGATATAATTGGTATATCTAAGTTGTTAATTAGAGATAAAAGCAATAAAAACAGCATTAACAAAAATAACAGATTTAAAATGTGCCGCTTTGTTCATACCTATTAGGTAATTAGTTTTCCTTTATAAAGATAATTATATAAGAAGTGCATTAGCCCTTAATTAGATATAATTGGTATATCTAAGTTGTTCATTAGAGATAGAAGCCATAAAAACAGCATTAACAAAAATACTAGATTTAAAATGTGCCTTTTTGTTCATACCTAGTAGGTACTTAGTTTAACTTTATTAAGATAATTATATAGGAAGTGCATTCATTAGCTCTTAATTAGATATAATTGGTATATCTAAGTTGTTCATTAGAGATAAGAGCCATAAAAACAGCGCTAACAAAAATAGATTTAAAATGTGCCTCTTTGCTCATACCTACTAGGTACTTAATTTTATTTTATTAATGTAATTATATAAGAAGAGCAATATCCCTTAATTAGATATACTTAATTGGTATATCTAAGTTGTTCATTAGAGATAAAAACCACAAAAAAATACAGCGTTATCAAAAATACTAGATTTAAAAAGTTATATTCTATTCAATTGGAGTTAATTTTTAGCATTTTTTAAACATAGGGAAGGAAGTATTGCGAATTTCAAATATACAGGGTCTCCCCCACTTTTGGAATTAGTTATAATTACTGAAGTACTGATTATTGCATAAACTTAGCCAGGCAGTGGATAGAATTAGGTAGGAGTAGATACTTTTTGAGACTTTATTGACCTAATTCCTAGACAGTCTGTCATTGCTTCCTGGTTCTATTGGGAGTGCTATCCGACTTTTATTTGGTAAGTTTTTAAAAATGTCCAAAGGAATGGAAACAAACCGTAAATATGCTATTCAGGAATAATTAACCTTATCTCATTTTGTAACAGGTTCGATTGCTACTTTATGGTGGAAGATATTTGTGGGCATCTACTAAGTATCAGGATATGCCGTATATTTATACTTTGGTATTATTTCGGGTTTAACGTTTAACTAATTTCATTGTCAATTGTCTTCTTCGTATTTTGCGATGCACCTGTTATAGTGAACCGCATTTTGCTTGCACTATCTGCCTACCAGCTTGCGTTATGCGTCACGGAGTACGGTGTTACCGAACTGAGATTTTTATTGTTAATTTATAGAACCACGGATCGCTGATTAGTGTGTAATTCTTCATACGTACAAAACGGCGGTGGCTTGGCTTTTGGATGCCATCATTGCTCTGGGAATAGGTTGTTTGGAAAACGTATACTGAATTTTGAGTAGGCAGCACATTGGTACGCAGTTAATCGATGAAACGCTGCTGGTTATAAGCTAATTATGCTCACGTGAGATAAAAAATAGAAAAACTAATTAAGTACCTATTTTCTATATATTTAAATTAAGTAAGATTTGTCGAGTCAAAACTTTAAACGATTGCCACAAATATTTTCGGAAAAACCTTGTTTATATGCGACGTGTGGCATGTAGCCTGTATCGAATTGGCTAGAAAGGCACTGGAATGGAAAATACTAGAGAGTGATTAAGCCTAACCATATTTCCACTCTCTCCATCGCAATAAATCAAACAAGGGATATTCTTTAAATGTCGTCCATTGTGTCTGGCAATGTGGGTGTCACGGTAGAATAATTTTATGAAATACTTTACCTTCTTCCCTTATCTTTGTTTGGTACCTGGTACTCAGTTACATAACTGACCTTTTTCACTGCCTTTATCGCACATGAGTTGTATTCTGTTCTTTATGCATCACCGTTTTGTAACTCCACATGGATGGTTACTAAGTTTCATTATTTTTCCATACAGAAGCTCTGTCTCCAACATCTTCCTGAGGTAGCCTGGATGATTTCGATATTTTAAAGATCAAAAACCCTTAAAAAGTACAATATTGACTTAATCCTTCTTGTGTTTTATTTCTGTAACTTCTGCTTACTTTGACCTTTATGCAAAGACCTTGAATATGTTGATGTTATACAGTTTTTTTTTCTCGCGCGAAGTCTTTCTTCTATCGAAGAAGTTCTAACACCGTTAGCTTCTTTGACCGACATTAGTGCGGCTTACATCGCTATTTATAGCGAGGACCAGTTCCATACTATTTTGTATGTTTTTCACTTTGCTTAAAACACATGTCTTGAATGATTTTTACATCCCATATCTAGCTTAAGATTAGATTTTATTGCCGAAGTAATAAACCAAGCAACGCTCTTCTCTCCCAAACCAGAATTCGTGCCTTAAACGCGCTCCCAAGCTCTTGTCGTCCAACTTTTTTCAATCAGATTTTTATAATAATTTGTCTTCGCGAGCTCTTTCAAGAATAAGATAGGAAGGGAGCTATATATGCGTTACCACAGTAGGCATCAAGTTAATAGTTTGCGGGTTCGCCTTCGCGTTTTTAAAAACTGTGTAATTCTGCAACGATGAATCGAAAAGAAAAATGTGCAACACGTCTTTTTATGATTGAACTCAGATTTTTTTTTCCCAATTAATAAAAAAAAATGAACCTAGCCCCGGAGAGTCGCGTTACAAAGCCCGGCCCCTGTCGTGGGGTCGTTTGAGCGCCACCCGTTCAAGCCAGCTAAACGGAAAAAGCTCGGCAGGTGTTGTACCGAGTGGCTAGATTCGCTCATAAAATTAACCGGTTCTTAGTACTTAATTTCAAACTTTCAAGAAAATGAGAATAATTATGGCACTATAATCAACCAACTTAATCTATCAAGAAAACACAATCTAAAAATTTAATGGACACTATATTTGCTACTAAATCCTTTTTTTTGCAAACACAGCAATAATCTATCTGGAGAAAATGGTTATAGTAAAATGTGGTTGAGTAGACAAAAGAATGTTAAATGACTTAAAGTAATTAATAAAATAAACAGAGTACAATATGAAGATTGTACGTCCAGAGACCAATTCAGTTGGAAAACCTCGGTTCTATATGCCTTATCCCTAAATGCACTAAACACTACTTATCAAAGTGATCACTTGACGCAGACTAAGCTTCTTACAACTAGGTATGCGTGCACTAATAGCTGCACTGATGGTGATAATATGCCGCAATGAGCGGACACAATGATTAGATCAAAAAAACTTGAGAAGTTAATAAAAGCACCAGATCAGATTAAAACTATGGTTAGCTTGATTCATATGATAAAAAGATAAAATTCAGAGCGGTTATATCTGCCGACTAATTAATGAAAAGAATGAAGTTATCCAGCCAGCGCTTTACTTTTAAAATGAGAAAACAACTCAAAGCAATTAGATTAACTGGTCCGATAAACCAGTGCATAAATGTAAATTAAATTAATTAAAATCAATGAGCTACCTCAATTCAATGTTTGATTTATATCAATAAAAGCAAACGAAGAGTAAACATAAGACACAAAACTTATACCCAAATCCCGTCGTCGAACTCTGTCGATGGCCTCTAGTGCGGGAACCACAAGTTAAGGCCCTTCGTCAGCCTTCCAGGAAAAAAAAGTTGTGGACCTGCTTCCGGCCTTTCAGAGAAAAAGTTGCAGCAGAAGAAATTGGTCCATCAAGTAAACTTCTGGCCCAGCAGAAGAACCCTGAAATAATCCAGTACGCATTAAATGAAGCCCCCTTACTTTAATAAAAATCATAGACCCCCTTACTTTAATAAAAAATCATAGACCCCCTCCCTCTTTGCATAAATACATCTTCTTTATAAAACAAATTTTCCCAGACAAAAAAACCCATGGACTTACAGTGCAATAAAGCAAATAAAAGAGATATTAAGGTTCCGGCAACTTGAATATAAAAAGATAGATATGAATCACCCCTAAAAGAATATATAAACTTCCCCATATGATCAAAATTAAAGTTGCATTAAAATAAAAATTCGGATCAGATAAAATGGAGTAGATAAGATAACACATGGGAAAAGCAAATGGCGTTATGTGCACAAAAAAATAAAAGGTAGATAATCAATCAATTTCATTAATTTAGGCAAAAATGGTAGCGATATTTACCTCACTCGGACTTGAGGGTGTATTAGAGGAGATTCGACGGTCTCGGTCTTATGGGACGAACGTGGAAGCCGCTATAAATAATGGAAATAAAAAAAAAATTAGCAAAATGGCGGTCACGTGCTTCATAGGCCACAGAAAAAGGAATCCAGAGAAAATGCTTACCTAGTACAGCTTGTAGAGCCCGAAAAATCGATCGTGTTAAATCACAAACAGAAACCACACAGCAAATCCCCTACCAAAAAGGGTTGTATTATACCCCAATACTTAAAACGTGCAGTTTCTCGCTATACTGGCAAACGTTCCCCAGGCGAGCAAACTAGAAAAGACCTCGTTCCGTCTTCCGTCAATTTGCCTTAAATTAAATACGGCGACACAAGTAGTAATGGGCTGAAAACTTGACGAGTGATTCGATACAAGGAATAATTCTAAGAAAATAAACGCCTTAATTCTAGCTTATTATGGTGATAAATGACGGCGGAAGCCACGAATAGTGAGCTAAAATTACATTCTTCCAGAAAGGCTAGGAAATGCTCTAACAGAAATAATAAACCTTCAAAAATCTAAATCGAGAATGACAAACGCGCGATAGTTAGCCCATCCCAATTATTTGGCATAAACCTTACAAAAAACTGGTCAGCTGTACCGAACGAGAATATATTTAAAGCAGAGGTCCAAAAACGATCTCCGGAACATCAACCTAGGGTTCTCAAAAGGTAATAGAATATTCAAACTGAAATTAAATTATTATTATTAAATGAAATAAGTCAAATGCAGCGTATTTGCAGGCTAACAGAATTCTTTAGAAATATAAATAGACTAGCTGGCTGTTTACGATAATATAATGCAAATCAAGCCAAGTTAACTTAATAATAAGATACATACATCGCTTATCAACTAAAATAAATAATCACAATGGATTCTAAAAGCTAATACTAATATATAGCTAATCTATACTTAAAATATAGTTAATTTTACATTAAGAAAAAAGGCAGTTACAAGCGAATTATTAAATTCAGAATTAATAAACCGATGAGTGCAAAATACAGCATAATTTTTCCCTAAATGCGGCATATTAATGAAATTTTAAAATTGGCAAAATCGAACTGTTACAACTGATTCGTTTGGTTACAATAAATCTGTTATATTAACTTATTAAATATTATATGTTATAGGTATACATAAAAATTTTATTGGAATCAAATGAACTAGTTTTCTTAAATACAGTGACATACACTGTGGGCAAAATTAAATTGGAACCCTATTTAATGCTTAATAACTTTTTTATTTTCCAAGGATTTTTTATCATTTTTGGATATGTTATGGCCTAAGATATTGGGATTAAAAAGAACTTTGCAAAGACGATCTACTTCAGTGGCGTGCAGAAAAGGGAGTATTTTTTAAAACCAATGTATTTCAGGTCGTTGCGAAAATCGGCCAAATGAAATAAAGATGTAAAAATGGGCAAAAAAGATTTGAAAGGGTTCGGAATATTGACCATTAAAAAACTAAGTCAATACAAACAAAATTAAAATTGATACTTTAATTTTGATAAAACCATGACTTGTAGGCTAAGTTAAATTGGATCCTTTTTTAATGCTTAACTACCTTTTATTTTCAAAGGATTTTTTATCATTTTTGGATATGTTATGGCCTAAGGTATTGGGATTAAAACGAACTTTGCAAAGATGTCTACTTCAGTACAGTACAGAAAAGGGGGTATTTTTCAAAACCAATGTATTTCAGGTCGTTGCAAAAATCGGCCAAATGAAATAAAGATATAGTAATGGGCAAAAAAGATTTGAAAGGGTTCGGAATATTGACCATTATAAAACTAGGTCAATAGAAACAAAAATAAAAATTAACACTTTAATTTTGGAAAAATCATGTCTTGTGGGCCTAGTTAAGTTGGATCTTTTTTTAATGCTTAATGACCTTTTATTTTCAAAGGATTTTTTATAATTTTTGGATATGTCATGGCCTAAAATATTAGATTCAAGAAGAAATTTGTAAAGCGGGTCTGCTTGAGTGGCGTACATTAAAATTAAATGTTTTTTAATTTTAAAAATTTTAAGTAGATTCAAAATGTCTCTACGCCAATGAAGTAGACCCGCTTTGCAAAGTTCTCTTTGATTCTAATATCTTAGACCATAACATATCCAAAAATGATAAAAAAATCCTTTGCAAATAAATTCACTAAGCATTAAAAAAGGATCCAATTTAATTTGGCCCACGAGACATGGCTTTACCAAAATTAAAGTATAAATTTTAATTTTGTTTGTAGTGACCTGGTTTTTTAATGATCAATATTCCGAACCGCTTTTTTGCCAATTTTTACATCTTTATTTCATTTGGCCGATTTTTGCAACGACCTGAAATACATTGGTTTGGAAAATACCCACTTTCCTGTACGCCACTGAAGTAGAGCCTCTTTGCAAAGTTCTTTTTAATCCTAATACCTTAGACCATAACATATCCAAAAATGATAAAAAAGCCTCTGAAAATAAGAAAGTTAGCAAGCAAATTAAATTGGATCCTTTTTTTAATGCTTAGTGACTTTATATTTGCAAAGGATTTTTTATCATTTTTGGATATGTTTTGGCCTAAGACATTAGAATCAAAGCAAACTTTGCAAAGCGGGTCTACTTCATTGGCGTACAGAAATTTCGAATCTACTTAAAATTTTTAAAATAAAAAAAAATAATTTAAAATTTTAATGTACGTCAATGAAGTAGACCCGCTTTACAAATTTCTTTTTGACTCTAATATCTTCGGCCATATTATACCAAAAAATGATAAAAAATCCTTTGAAAATAAAAGGTCATTAAGCATTAAAAATGATCCAATTTAACTTGGCCTACAAGACATGGTTTTATCAAAACTAAAGTATCAATTTTAATTTTGCTTGTATTGACGTGGTTTTTTAATGGTCAATATTCCGAACCCTTTCAAAGCTTTTTTGCCCATTTTTACATCTTTATTTCATTTGGCCGATTTTTGCAACGACCTGAAAAACATTGGTTTTGAAAAATACTCTCTTTTCTGTACGCCACTGAAGTAGATCGCCTTTGCAAAGTTCTTTTTAATTCCAATACCTTAGGCCATAACATATCCAAAAATGATAAAAAATTCTTTGAAAATAAAAAAGTTATTAAGCATTAAAGAGGGTTCCAATTTAATTTTGCCCACAGTGTATAGTTTGTAGGGTCTAAGCTCTGATAGTTTTGGAGGTAAAAGCACTTTAAATATAAACAGGAAAAACGTTAACTTACAATATTTCATAGAATGATCGAATGCTTTTGAAAACCTGAAGTTTTTTGTTATTGCTCTTTAAAGGAGAACCTAAAATGTGCTTATGCTTGTCTTAAAAAGTTCGATAAGCATTACCTGAATCTATCTGCTATATTTTACCCGGTATTAAAGGAAAATGTGTTTATTTTTTGTTATTTTATAATTTTCTATATTTTTGTATAATATTGTCACGAATAGTTTAAGTGGTTGTCGCGTTTTTAAAAAGAATAACTTCTCAGAGAAGAGCCGCGTCGCGATTAGTACAATGACGGGGTCTTAACGAACGCTTCCTTTAATCTACCACTGTATGTTCTATTCGTGAGGTCACGCCTTGCTTAGCGTGCCGGGGGTAACTGGGGTAGACCGGGCCGAGTTACGTTGGGTAAGAAGAGACGATAAAGTAAGCACGTTTAGTTTATAACAATAACAATGTATTAACGATAAAACTTTAACAATGATTATTGGTCAAAAAATGAGATTCTATTATACTTGATTACTAAGGTGCGCATGTTTTCTCGAACTGAGGTATGGTTTATAGGTATTTGTTTACTGTCTTATAATAATAGTTTTTTCTTAAGAGTTGAGTTTTATTTAAGAGCACTAAAATATTTCACTAAACTTTTTAACTGACTATTTAGACACTTGTTTTTCTCAGAACTCTGACAAACTTCTTGATTTGACTTTACTATGGTGATTGTGAAACCCCTAGTCCTAGCAGTCGTCAAATGACTAACCGGCGCCAGGTTTGGTAAGGAATAAAGGAGTAGAACCTAAAGCAGCTGTATAGCTAACTTTAGGAGCGGATATAACCCGGAGGCAGCTGTATAGCTAACCTGGGAGCTGGTTGTGGTGAGAACAAAGTCTGAAGAACTGAAGGTTCGGTAGCGTGTTTATATAATAAAACTGCTGACCTTTGCTTGCTTAAGGTTGAAAGTCGCTCCCGTTGAATGCTCGCGTTGTTTATAGTTTGCCTTCAATATTTATATAACAATCTCCAAGTTCAAGTTCAACTTAGGACAGGGTGATATTTCTTTAGTAGCTTATGTAATTTAGTAGATTACACGTTCCCCCGCCCTCCAAAATGTTGGTCCCCAACATTAATACGGCCTCTATCGCTCAAAAAAGAAAGACCTCAATTCGAAAAAACTTGTCGCATAATACTATGTAATATTACAGTTTATACAATATAAAATTCCATCAGTGGTCTTGTTATTTTCTGGATTCAGGCTGATCCTTAGTAACTCCCTCTAGCCTCCACTGCAATCTATATGTCTTAGCATTGACTACATACCATTAAACTGTTAGGGTATCATAAGTGAGATCCTGCTGGAGAGACTAGTATGGACATCCACTGGTGCTTGGTACATGAAATAAAAAAGAAACATATTTTTATAAATTGTCTTAGAAATCTTATAACTCTAATTCTAGATTAGTAGAATTACCCACTAAGTATTTTGCATATTTGAAATGTCTATACTTTACCGTTGACTGTCCAATAGGTGCCTATTAGACAATCAACGCCTGTTTGCATAATTGCTATAGTTACAGCTAACAGGGAATGCGTCCATCCCCCGCTAGTTGAACTTTTTTTAGTTCTAGAGTTACTAGGGAGATAATTTATAGAGCTTATTTCTAGAATTATTTACTAAGGATACTTAATTTAAATAAGTCGGTCCTGTCTTTAATATTAACCTACTATATTTCCTTTTATTTCCATATCTATTACATGGAAAATTATCGGATTTATTTATGTATGCAGATGGGCTTGTTTTCCCATATTTAACTATATTACCAATATTGCAGGTAATTCTATGATTAAAAAATTGATTAATTATATCTTATTGAATTATTTTGTACATCTAACATTATATTAATTAAATGCGGTCCTGTTTATGAGACTAGTATTTTATGTCTCTTATTATAAAATTGTAGCAGTTTATTTGACTCAGTTATACTTGTTGACTTAAAAAAAATCTGCTGACTTTTTATAGTCTCTTAATCGACTAATTTAAGCTCGCTGACCCTGTTTATATTTTAAAATGTCTTTCTGTACACCATTTACCGATTTTAGTTCCATGAAATATCGTACAGTCAATTATTCTAATATGTGATATTAATAAATAAAAAGTATCTTATACTTTACGCTAAAATTTTCTTTCTTCTGGCTTGTCCCTCACTTCTTGGTGGCTAGGTGGCGCCCTTTGAAAACTGCAGCGAAAGTAACCTGTTTGTCTGTTTGTTCGTGCGTCTGCATCGTGTAGCTTTGATGTGTGTCGATCTGTCGGATTTGCCCCATCTCTACTTGAGCGAGTATTCGCCGAGTAGTTTTGCTGATCGGACCAGGTCATAGTGCTTCGCTTTCGTTCCTGTCCCCTGTCAAGTCGTCGATCTCGAACTTTTTGACCTCTGGAAAAATGCTGTCGTGTCTGTCTCCGTGTAGTGCCATTAGATGGGCTAAACAATACAATAAATTATTAGTGTCATGAATATTGAGTATGTGGCGATAATTATACTGTGAAATATGGCATTTTTTGGTCGACTTGTGCGTGCAGACTTGCACATTGACCTGGAATATGACATCGGCACAAGAAATTGACAATCTTAGACACTTAATCATATATGAGCTAGTTCGATTTGATCTGGAGTATACCCCAAGGTGAGTTATTTTTCAACACTCCACTAGATTATTTAACTCGTGGTCCACTGCTATTGAATTTTCTTCAGTGTATTAAAATTTCTTAAACTTCTTTGTTTTCTAGTCATCCGTAGTAGAAGAATGGGGAAATTTCTACCACTGCTAGGCTGAGTTCTCTGTAGGCTCGAATGAGTCCGACTGGTCCTGGATTGCGGCTAATGCAGTATATTATCAAGGTAAAGTTATATATACATTATTTACAATTTCTCACTGCTTTTCTATACACTTTTCGGTGGTATCACTTATATATACATTTTCCCATATATTTATTTTATTCTATGTTTCTTATATTTACTTTCCATATCTAGTTTTGATATTTATTAGTTATTCTATGTATCTATGCTATGCTGTGACTAGCTTTATGTAAAAATATAGGACATTATATACATATGCACGTATGCTCTCTTTTAAACA
>MU182632.1:610787-621228 GCA_016904865.1 Pissodes strobi | reverse complement strand
GGCATAATTTGTAGTCAGAACTATAAAAGCTGCATGTATTTTTGCGAAAACAATTGTCGCGCGTATAGGTCTACATCGAAAGTCGGTTGTGCCTCCTGCCGCTGACAAGCAACAACAACGGCCGCTAATTACGAACAACCCTTCCTAACTACCCGAACTGGTGTTTATGGTCGGACAAGTTTCATGCAATTTAACAACACTTGCCCGGCACACGCACATGCCATAGAGAAGTTATTCGATTATGGTGCTTGCATGTGTCTAGTTTTTGTTTGCTGCAATTATTGTCATAAGCAGAATATAATCAAGCCCGGAATTTAGCAACAAATGGACCATTTAGTGCACAGCGTTTAGGCATGACGCGGTGTCTATAAACAAGCACTAGCTAATGTGAATTAATGTATTTTTATATAGAATTACTTATTGCTCTAATATACATTATGTGGCTATAGGGAGTTTTGACATAATCAGACACGGTAATATATGCGATATTGTGATGCTAATATTCTACTCCACAAACTTACGCTGTTGATTAGGCACCTCTAAAACCTAAAAATTAGTAGTGAATACACCCCACATGGAAAACTCTACTACCAGGCAGCACGAGGAAAATACCAATTTTCCCTTTTCTAGCCCCGTCTGTAGAACTCCTATACTAACTCAGCTCAGGTTGGTTCGTTGTTTTCCTTTGTCCCACTTGACAAGTTTAGAATGGAAGACCACGTTATGAAATTATGTCAAAATAAATTACTGACAAAATCCAGTTTGGACGCCACCAGGTTTTATTTTAATGAAACTTCCCCTTAGTTATCGTTGCGGGCACATTTAAAAAGCTTGGAATTAAAACATAACTTGTAGTCGAAATCGATGGGGTAGATAATTTACTTTGCATAATCCTCGTATTACGAACTCTATTATCAAATATTTTTTCTTCAAACGTCAGTAAATCTGTCATTACTCGACTGCGTAGGCGGCAGTGAAGTTTCGTTTTTCCTCCGCCGGAGCTTTACTTTTGACTTTTCCGCCGGCGGAGGTAAAAGTGTTACCATAGCAACATAGATACAATACAAACACACATCAAAATAAGCGTCAACAACTCAAGAGTTATTAAACTAAAATTTGTATTTATCACTCAATATGTGACTGCATTTCTAAAAATCACTAATTTAGGAACAAATTGGTTATTATTTAATCGAACTTACTCAATAACTGCTTATCAAAACGGAATTAAAACGCAATCGAAGACGCAATTTTAAAAATATAATTATTGTTGACAGTGTCCACTGACAGCTTTATGTTACATTACTATAGCAAAAACCTGAGCATATTCACCGACACCGCACCGGTCTAAGCCGCCTTGCGAACCCACTTATCTTTAATAATAATTATTATTACTATTAAAAAGAGACTTTTTGCATTAATTTGTCAACATTTGAAGAAAAAACAGCATATTTTATTTGGAGGAAAAGTTACTTTTCATGGCTTGCTCTCTATTACCAGCCTCACTCCGTTCGGCTGTTAAACACGAGCGCGCCATGAAAAGTATTACTTTTCCTCCATATAAAGTAATATACTATTCTGGAACACTCACCAAAATGAAATTATTAGAATTGAGGCCAATACTTTGATTTTTACAAACCGGCATACAAAATTAATATGTAACATTTATACAGATATTTACGAAAGCTTTAACCAATTTTAAAATCTTTCAACTATATTAATTAACCTATATCTGAAATAAGCTCATGATGCAACATTTTGCTTTCAGTGGCAATATCTTTGTAATCACAGGATGCTGATTTACAGTGCTTATTAAATACATGAAGAAATGTAATAGTTCTTTATATAATAACAAATGCCCAAAACTGATTATTAAGAACTGACCGGCGCGCGGCGGCGCGCGCGTCGTATTTTAAGCGCGACACAAAGTAAACAGCTTTAACGAAGCGATTTCATAATAAAGAGTTTACGCACGTGTTGAATACAACTTTAATTGCACGAACTCCAAATTGTATTATTTTCAAATGAGAAAGTTACTTGAATAATTTCACCTTTTCACTTAAAATGATCACCACATCAAATAAAGAGACACCATATTATCATTGTCATAACAGCCATTATTTTCACTCATATTTTGTACTGTTTGTAAACAAAATATCGCTTCTTTACGTAGTATACCTACACCAGATCGAAGAAATATTTTTAAATTAAAAATTCGAATTCTGCTGATAGCAACCTCCGGATAGAGTGTAACATTTTAAATTTCGTATATTTAAAATTAATTTAAATTTGGTTCATATCAAGCCCATTTCATATACTTTTCCTGCCAAATATCCTTTTCGAATATTTAATCAGATTTTAACATCACTGCGCTATCTTTCGGTTATGCCAATAAATGCAGTAAATATTTAACCTGATACCTGCTTTAACGTTTTTAGCACAGGGCTGAAATTCGTGCTGCTTCCGTGATGAGCATTATGTGCAATAGCGCCGCAGTTGTCCAAAAATAGCGTTGGTACCATTTCGTTGTCTAATTGTACTAGAATTATGGTTACAATTTATTAATTTATTTAATCATTTTTATTATGGTTCTTATAGCCGTTAGCTACTTGTAGAAGGAACATATATTCCTTCTTTTCTTATTTGGTCGCGAAATACGTATCTAAATATGCAAAATTTCACGTTACATAGGACAAGTTTAGTACTGGTCAGTTAGTACATTTTGAAGGTTTTTTTGAATAAACACTAGGTGATTAAAGTCTAGAGCTAGCTCTCTGTTGACTTCCATGTCTTCGTGATGCAACCAGTTATTTTTAAGTCCGCTGATGGTCTAGGAGTCTGAATGGTAGCCTTCACTTCGACGACTCGATATTCAAATTCCGTCGGTTTTATTTTATTTTTTTAAGGTTATAGTTCTAAATAGTTTTTTCTTCATTTTGGGTTTATCTTGGGTTAGTTTTGATTAGCACTTGGTTAGTTTGCTCTAGACTTTAGTCTCTAGGTGTATGGGCCACGGCCATACTTCACTTTTCTACGGTCATTGGGTAGAACCGGTCGCGGTCGGCATCTAGAATTTTTCAGACCATCTTAATGGGATTTTGAGGTAAGGCAACATAAATAGGTTCTTGTATATCTTATATTTGGTTGTCGGTGTGTATTTTTGATTAATTAGGTACGAAGGGACCCAATTTATTCATTGAAGTATTTTTATCTGCCATACTGGCAATGTCACATGTCATAGAGGTTCCACCACCTATAAAACCCTCGTTAGAGGGTTTTAATTTTACCTCTTTCACTCTAGCACCAATCTAGCTTTTTGCTAGATTGGTGCCTATTATTCTCGCACCTTACCTTATATAATCAACCACTTGTGAGAAGTATTCAGTGGATACTGTTGGTGTAGCTGGATAGTTACTGAGACCCGGTATGTGATATCATCCGTGCAAGAAGCAGATAAGCCGAACCTATATTATTATTATTCAATTATACGTGAACGTTCTAACGTAATAACGAACTTTTTATCTTCGGAAAATTAGCAATAGCAATCCTATTAAATAATTTGACTCGTAACTGCAACTACGGTGTATAGATTTCATTGCTCTTACATTTGAGATACATTTGCTTCCAGGAGCTTTTATGTTTGCAGAACTTTGCTTCTAAGCTAGAACCTCTAAGAAGTGATTTCTATATAGAAATTAAGTTAGTATTTATTACCCGTACAGCCTGTGTAGTCGCTATAAGTTATACTGATTCAGGTAAATACCTAATATTGCGGCTAACGATTCTTGATCATGACTTGGTTGGTTTACTTAGCTTTGTTTTTTTTGTATACCATTGTGCAACTTGTATCAATATCTGACATTAGCATATTTGAATAGCTATACGGACCTTAACTGCTTATAGGTTACTCGTACTCAATTGAATATAATAGCTCTCTACTGATATTTAATATAGGCTGCTTGCTCGGTCTTTACATACCTTATTTTTTTGTTTTTAGTTATTCTTAATTTAATTCCACCTTAATTATCTTATTACCTAAACCTACCTTAACTTTTTAATTTTAGCTTTGCTTACTTATCATTTACTTTAATTGAATTGTCGTTGAGGTTTGCTGATATTATTATTTGATTGATAGTTGATGATATTCTTTACTAATTAATTGTTTAATTAATTTCATTGGGTTGATTTCACTTAATTTGATTAATTGACACCAACTATTGTCTTACTTCACAATCTAGTTTGTCGATTGGTTATCTTGAATTAATTTCACATTACTTAATGACTAGTTGGTGATATGCTTTACTAATTAAACTGTTAATTAGTTTCATTGTACTAATTTCTCATTATTTGGTTAATAGTTACTACTCTGTTAATTAATTTCATTGAGTTTAATTTACACTATTAAACTTCATTTATTATTTTGTTAGTTGATTTCATTATACTGATTTCATAACTTCTAAGCACTAATTAATTTATTTTTTAACCTAATTGAATTAATTTCATAATTCACTTCGTTAACTAATTGGTTATTTGATTTAACTCAATTAATTCCTTAATTAACTTCAGTGATTCTACATTTTGGTTGAAATACTTAATTGAATATTGGATACTGGATAACTTTAGTCTAGTTAAGTATTATACTGGAAAACTGATCTCGGCGCGGTTATTAGTGAAGTGTTCTGCTTTTTACTATTTAAAGTGTATAGATTTATTGCAATTTAATTAGTTAATAATCATTTATTAAATGAGTTTAGTTTGTATGTTAGTTTTCATATTTATCTCTTTAATTTACACAGAAATTCGATAGCAGGACATCTGACCTTTTATTCTTACTAATAATATTATCAATAAACGTGCATTGTATTTTTAGTTTTCTTGTTGTCTAATACCTCATTACTTACTTGTAAACTTATCCATAAATTTATTTACTTATTGAGGAATGATACCTAGCACACCATGGGCAGTTTGCAGTTCGACTGGTAGAGAGAGCTTAAAAAAAAATGTTTTTTCCTTTTAATAAAAAAATTTTGAAATTCGGAAAAAAATTGTAGCTTGTGACTTTTATGCCTTAAAAAATATATTACATATTTTTGAAACAGAAACACATAACTACAAACTAGGTCTGTCTTAACAGCAATAAAATATTTTAACTATAAAAATAATATCTGACTAAGATATATCAAATGAAATAAACTGAATAGAAAACTTAAATTTTGATTTAAAAAAATTTTTAAAACTTCGTCACAATTTTGTAAGCACAAAAATAGTATTTGACTAAGATTTTATATTATATAAAATAAACTGAACAAAAACTTGGGTTCTCACTATAGAAAAGACCAAAAGACTTAAAAGTCTTCATCAAAATCTATAATAGATTCGCCGTCAACACATTCTACGTCATTTTGTTCGGTACCTGCATCACCAGTAACGGACTCAGCTCTTTTAAAAATGTTTAGATAAAAATGTTGGTTATCATATTTGTTTTTCAAGTTTTTTAAAATTTCGTTGGATTGAAGACAAAGCTTATTTCCGCGTTTTCCAATATTTACTTGTTTAAAATTTCCATTCAATTCATGTTTCACCAACATTATATTGGGATTTTGAGATTCGAAGCGGAAACAAAGTACTTTATTAAATTGTAAAGGTTCTTTATTATCAGTCATGTTTTTCTTTGCAATAGAGATGCTGTCGAAAGAAAAAAAGTCACTTTGTTCCATAATGACCACATCGAATGGATTTACCCGTTTGCTCTTTTGAACAGCCTTAAACCAATCTTCGGGAGAATAGATCTGGCCCAAATATTTTTTATGCATCTCTATAAGTGCGAAATCACGATCACATTGTAGATAAGTGTGACCGGAAATAAGGAACCTATGCTCAATGGTTTTAAATTTATTTTCTCTCACGAGCTGTAGCCAGAGTTACATAATCTGCCAATTTTTGTTCTGGCCGCCACAGTTATCGGTAAAAACCACTAAATCTTTTTGGCCAGTTGTGCCTTTGGAAGCAAGATATTTTAGGAGAATGCTAGCTATTGCTTCACTACCTCGCTTCGCTGTAGTCTCCGGCCACATAAACATGCTCGCTTTTCCAGTTACGCAGTCATGAACGCCTAAATTATAGGTCCAAACCTTACGTAAATAAAAAGCAGGACCAACTGTTAGGTTTGGAGTGGGAAGAGTTTGCTGTAAGTCGAAAGTAAGCAAAATTTTCTCTACAGTAGCTTTGGCTGCTTCTACTTCCTCTCTCAAACTATTCTGCATGGCGTCTGCTCGCTTGTGATGAAGGTCTCGTTGGATTTTTAGTCTTTTTACTTCTTCACTGTTTTGATTATTTTCGTGTGTTTTAATCAAAATATTTAAAGAGTCACATGTATGACAAGTGTCACTTTTTGGGAGCTTGAAGCTAATATTGTATTCATTGCAGAATATTCTTCTACATCGGTCTTCTTTTACTGGTATAATATTTTCATCTTTACACCAGTCAAGATAAAAATCTTTGTACAAAGAAGAGATGGAAATGTCGTGATCCAAGTACACTCTGTTCGGATTCTTCTTCCTACTGTAGTGGCTAACATATTTTCGAAAAGCTTTAATGTGATCATGAACAGATTGCACTTGCTCATAAGGAATCCTATTGGGTCTATTATGATGCTTTCCACGTTCGTCCTTTTTTGGAACACTTCTTCCTTCAGCAATCTGTTTGCATATAAGTCGAATCCGTTTAGAAGAGTTTTGTAACCCATGCACCGATAAAAACTCTTGTTTACACAGTTGTACATCTAAGCCATTTAATTTTACAAAATAGTGATAATTTATTTTCCTGGAGGATTCTTGCCTTTTTGTTTTTTTCCTGTATGAGCGTTTTTTTGGTACGGCTTTAATAGATCCAAATAAATAAGTGTTTTGCTCTTTATATGAACACAAATTCCAAAAATCGTTAAAGATGTCCTTTTCCTTTCCAAGCATCTTTTCTCTGCATTTCTTCTGACATTTGCAGGGAGAACCAATCTTTCTATCTTCAACCTTTTTATCTCTACTGCTTACATAGCTGTGTCCCAGGTTACGTTTGGTTTTGGCTTTTTCTTTTTTTCTTCCTGCAATATTTTGTTTTCGCCATCGTGACGGAGTAGCTTTATCGGGTGTTTCTAGGACGCCTCTTGACACATCATCTTCATTATCTTCGGATTGGGACTGAAAGAAAATAACCACCAAATAAGGCCTGTTTATTCATAAAATAAACGTGCCAAATATTGAAAGATTGTGTCCGATTCAAAAGGGGCACAAGCCACATGAAATGAGTAATACATTTTTTAAGAATGGTGGCTAGCTAAATTATGTTACAACTATAGTTAAATATTATTTTAGGGTAACCATTATTTTCTAACATAAAATACTGATTTATTAACATTGATTAAATCCGAAATTGTTTGTATCATATTCTAGTAAGTAAAAGGGCACATGCCACAAAAATAACAGCAAGAAGGTCATAAGCCACAATATTATTTACTTACCGATAAATCGTCATCCGACAATGAATCGGACCTACTATCATCAGGATAATAATTTAAGTCCTTCACACTATCGTCTGAATCAAAATCACTTTTCGAACTGGCACTAGAAATATCATTTTCGAACACTTTCCTTTTAACGGACATCTGTCTCTGTTCGGCCATTATGATTTCGACGTGGCATATGACTTTGTTGGTTAAAAATAGGCCTGATATTTAATTCAGGCAACAAGAATATTCAGGGTTGGTGGCGCCATCTCTTCGAGTCTGTTAGAAATATTTTCACAGTGGCTTATGACCTTCTTGAGAAAGAATTCCGTACATAAATCTTAATTTTTTTAAAAATGTGGCTTGTGTATCTTGTTCCCCCGAGGAGCGCTTCAATTACAACCTTCATCATTAAATAAATATCATCGGGGGCTTTAAACAGGAAATGTGAATTTCCCTGTCAAACACATTGGATTTTTTAGGTTTATACCCGTCATTTCTTCTTTTTAAAAATGCTCGAAGTTTAGGATACTTGGAGATATCTATGTTTTCCTCTATGAAAGGGGTGGACTTTAACATGGAATATTCACACCATAAGCTTGATGGAGACTTTAATACAGTGGCTTTTTCGTGAAAGTACACCGAAAGCACGGTTTCTGAAACTTCAGTAGCAGACTTTGTTTGGCACCATTTCTTGAAGGCAGCAGCGACGAACAATCGATGTTTGCTGGTTCTTCTATATCCATTTGGCTATTATACAAATCAATAATTTAAATTTTTAATAATAAACGTTATTGATAAAATAAGAATGTTTATGACGCTATAGAAACCGGCCACAGGCGTCTTCATAATTTCATGGGGAAAATATCGAATTAAATTAATAAAAATCCAAGAATAAATTTTGCCGGTAGGAGAAAAAATATCATATACTCCACGAGATGTAAATACATTTTATAGTCTCGAACTAGTCTCGTGCACAAAAGTGTCCTCGACTAGTAAATGTCACTTACATCCCTTATAGAATAAATAACTATTATTATATTGCAATTATAATGAGAAATCAATTGTGGCATATTAATCATGCGGTTCTAGCATAGTTAACTTGACTCCTATGAAATAATTGGATATTGTGTATGGCGATCGGCAGGTAAATTGGGAATTGGAGAACCAAATTAGCCGACTAAATTTTTGGACTTAAGCTACATAGTTGTTGCTCTATTTCGGACTGCCAAAGATTATATAGCCCACCGGACTCTAGCGAAAAACTTTCTTCATTTCTGACACTGCACACAAGGTGTGAACTGCGCAGTATGTGTTGGTAAAAAAGAGTAGAAGCATTCAAATTGTAATTTTTAGTATTTACTCTGATTATTATTCGAATGAATTTCCCATTATAGAACTTTTTTTTCGTTTGTAAATATCTTATGACGTTCATATTCGAAATTTTATTAAATTATATATCCGAAATTTATATTAAAATTTTGAACATCATGTAACCTTAGATTTTAAGCATAAGTTAAACCTTCTGCCTAAAATAACCCAAAGGGACGGACCCTTCGATATCGAATTGTACTTAACGACCTGACCTAATTTAAACATAACGAGTTAAACAAGCATTTAGCAAAATATGTTCGCCGCTTAGCAGAGCAAGTTAATTAAAATTCTGTATAAGATTGATGTTAATATTTTGTGACATATCGACTTGCTGAACTGATACCGATGACATTAAATACTATTTTAAATGAATAGCTTCGTGAATTATTAGGAATATTTTTTGACTTCGCATTGTGTTACATTTGGGTAACTATCGATACTGCCCCAATATATGCATTTTATTTATCAAGAAAAAAATATGGATTTAATTTTAAAAATGCATCCACAAAGCTAAAAAATATTTGTTATCTTATAAAGAAATGGACAAATGTAAATAAAACCCTATCTCTGAGACCTGTTCGCATTTGGTACGATCGAATTGTATTTTGGGATCACGGTTCAATTTGTTTCATGCAAAACCTATAAGCTCTTTTGCCATCTGCCCCTTTTATTTCCATAATAAAAATTCTATAGACAATCCCTTGCCCAGATAAATTTTCGTTTTACCACAAGAACCATTCTTTTGGTTAAAATAGCCATATCCAACAAATTTTCTAGTCCTTCAAATTTTCCTATGTAAATTTCATCAGGTTTTAATGTCACAGCGTGGGTCTGATCTGAGTAAAATTTACATATCTTCCCACAATTCGCCGCTAAAGCAAAACCATTTTCCGCAGGCCTAATACAGAAATGTTTTTTAATCCATTGGTGTCACGTTTCATATTTTCTAGCACAAATGTGAGAAATAATTTTATGGTTTTGTATTGTTGTTCTAATTATTTACAAGAAATATATTTTGCTACAACCAACTATTTTCTAAGCCTACGGCACGTTGGGTTGGGCTTAATTGGGTGCCTATTGTTGTTAAGTTTTGTTTGACGTGGCTCACGCCTTCTGATGGTGGTGTATGGGTTATGTGGCTTAGCAAAGATCGATCTACGCCGGTGAGAAGAGATTATAAAGAATACACTTCGGTAAAAACAATAACAATGTTTATTTATCTAAAACTTAATGAATTTACAGTATAGTGAGCATGTTTCTTTGGTTTGCTATGCCTAATAAAGTTTGTGTTGTGTTTTATTTAGGGGTAGCTTTGGCTAATTAAGTTAAGTAAGTATTTTGCGTAAAATCGGCAGAATTGTTTAGCTTAATATAACTCCATTTCACTCACTACTTTACTTCACTTTATCTACTTGACAGATTTAGCTTTGATAGATTTATCTTAGTTCCGACTTTGTTATTTGGACGAAGAACCTATTAGAGATGGCATCCTTGTGAACATATGATCACTGGGTCAGAATTTTAGATTTTGGGGGACCTACTCTAGAGATTGCCTTTTAGAGGTGGACTTGG
>MU182632.1:589062-610777 GCA_016904865.1 Pissodes strobi | reverse complement strand
CGAGAGTGTATATGATGAAATATGCTGACCAGTCGTGTTATCTAAGGGTACGTCCATAGTGCACCGCTTCTCGCTTCTCGTTTTACCGCGGCAGACTAGCGATAAAAAATTGTATATAGGGATGGTAGCGCGTGGCCATAGTGCGCTTGCAGCTTTTTCAACCTGCTTAATCAGCTTTGCGCTACCATTCCTTTATAAATTTTTTATCGCTAGTCTGCCGCGGTGAAACGAGAAGCGAGAAGCGGTGCACTATGGACGTACCCTAAGGCTCATAATCGCTTGCGTTGTTCGCTCGCGTTGGGTATAATCTGTTTTGTATATTTATATATTTTTAAGTATAAGTTGCAACTTGGGAGGAGATGATATTTATTTAGTAGTTCATGCATTTTAGTAATTCACAATATTTCTGACGCGATACCATTTAATCCAGTTTGCTGTTTGTTAATAATACTAGAGATAATTAGTACACTGCTTTTAGATGTTTCAAAATAATTTAATGAGATATTTTTCTCTACATACGTTTCGGCTTTATGAGGCTCTTATCAAGAGTAGTTGCGTACTAAAATCTAAAATTATTATACCCTACTAAACCGCCTGACTGTATTTTGTTTTTATTGCACTGTCAATTATGCAGGTGTTTAAAAAGCAGGTCACTTGGTCGTACGTATTTAAAACGCCTGTTTTTTGTGACTTTTGGATTTCCAGGTTCTTTTTGTTTCCGTGTGTAGAAGTGACATTATTCGTATCTATAAAATGGTTATTTTCTATACAATGTTTTGCTAAAACAGAGTTTTTAATATTATGTAGAATCTAATTTTTGTCTTCTTTAATCCTAATATTTAAGTTTCGACCAGTTTGTCTTACGTATACAGCTTCACAGTTCACACAATTTATTTTGTAAACACCAGATTTAGAGTGTTTGTCAATTTTGTCTTTATTGTTTATTAGTCAAAAACTTAAAATTCCAAATAATGCAATATTGGTAACCTTTGTTGTGAAGAGTCTGTTTAGCTCCATACCGTTAAACGAACTTTCACGTATTATTAATGGACTAATAGACAACTCTGATAATTTAGTAAAAGAAAAAAGCGATCTCAAATCTATAATTCGTACATGTATAGATCAAAATTATTTCCAGTATAATTATGAAATATTCAAACAAATTAATGGTTTACCAATGGACTCTCCAATTTCACCTTTATTTGCCGAGATTTTTATGGCTAAATTTGAACAGCATTTATTCAACATCAACAATACATTAATCAGAAATACATTTTTTTGGGGTAGATATGTGGATGACATATTTTGCATCTTTACAGAAACCAACGGAAACTTAGATACCTTTTTAACATTTTTAAATTTCCTAAAAAATAGAATTCAATTTACCATGGAAAAAGAATCTAGCAATATTTTAAACTTTTTGGACATAAAGATTACAAAGACAAGAGATTCGCTTGAATTTGGTATATATAGGAAACCAACAACAACAGATGCAATAATTCATAAAGAATCTAACCAATCTTGGCAAGTAAAACTTTTCGCTTTTCATAGTTTCGTCCATAGACTTTTCAGCGTTCGCCTAGACTCGGCGAGTTTCCAAAAAGAAGGATCCATTATCAAACAGATTGCAATTAATAACGGTTTTAGGATCGCTTTGATTGACAAATTAATAAAGAAAAAACAGAAGAACATTTTAGCTAAACAATTTGGTAACCCTACATTAGGATTAGGAAAGGAGCCGTTTAAATTTATCAATTATATTCCAAAAATTAAAGATAAAGTGTCAAAAAATTAAATAAATTCGGTTGTAAAGCAATTCAGGTTAATAAGAATAATCTAGGGAGAAAAGCTATTAAACAATAAGGACAAAATTGACAAACAATCTAAATCTGGTGTCTACAAAATAAATTGTGTGAACTGTGAAGCTGTATACGTAGGCTAAACTGGTCGAAACTTAAATATTATGATTAAAGGACACAAAAAGTCGATTTTACATAATATCAAAAACTCTGGCTTAGCAAAACATTATCTAGAAAATTACCATTTTATAGATACGAATAATGTCAAACTTTTACACATAGAAACAAAAAGCAAAAGGCCGAACCTTTTGGAATACCTACCTGGAAATCCAAAAGTCACAAAAACAGACGTTCTAAATACGAACGACCAACTGACCTGCTCTTTAAACACCTGCATAATTGACAGTGCAATAAAAACAAAATACCGTCAGGCGGTTTAGTAGGGTATAACAATTTTAGATTTTAGTATACAACTACTCTTGATAAAGGCCTCATCAAGCCGAAACATACGTAGAGAAAAATATCTCATTAAATTATTTTGAAACATCTAAACGCAGTGTACTAATTATCCCTAGAAACAAAGTATATGTAAACTAGTAGCTCCACTCCCCCAAATATTTTGTGCCAGCCGCCGAAAATCCGCAGATTGTTGGCAGCACCGGTTCAAATATCTAAAATGAGTTAAGGCTAAGAGAAACTAACCCAAAGTTGATTTGGTGACTAACCCAACTAATAGCATCTATTAAAATTGATTATAACGTCTTAGAACCGGTTCAAATATTTGAAATATGTTGAGACTAAGTGAAACTAACCGAAAGTTGAATCGACGATTAACCCGAACTAACCAACCTAATCCGGTTAGTCGTTCAATCAACTTTTGGTTAGTTTCACTTAGTTTCAACTTATTTTAGTCATTAGAACCGGTTCAGATACTTTATAATCAATTTTAGTAGATTTGGTTACTTTGGTCTAGTCGTCGATTCAACTTTCAGATAGTTTCACTTTTTCTCAACTTATTTCAATCATTTAAAGCGGTTCTAATATGTTATAATCAATATTAATAGATTTGGTTAGTTTGGGTTAGTCGTCGATCCAACTTTCGGTTAGTTTCACTTATTCTCAAATTATTTGAGTCATTTAACGCGTTTCCGATACATTATAAAAAATTTTAATAGATTTGGTTAGTTTAGGTTAGTCCTCGATTTAACTTTTGGTTTGTTTCACTTAGTCTTAACTATTTCAATCAGTTGAACCGATTCCGATGCGTTATAATCAACTTTAATAGAGTTGGTTAGTTTGGGTTAGTTGTCGATTCAACTTTCGTTTAGTTTCACTTATTCCCAACTTATTTTAGATATTTAATGCGGTTCCGATACGTTATAAATAATTTTAATAGATTTGGTTAGCTTGGATTAGTCCTCCAATCTATTTTGGGTTAGTTTCAATTAGTATCAACTTATTTTAGTCATTTGAACCCGTTACGATATGTTATAATCAATTTTATTAGATTTTGTTAGTTTTGGTTAATTGTCGAATCAAGTTTCCGTTAGTTTCACTTAGTTTTAACTTATACCTTAGTCATTTGAACCGGTTCCAACACGTTATAATCAGTTTTAGTAGATTTGGTTAGTTTGGGCTAGTATTCGAACCAACTTTCCGTTAGTTCACTTATTCTTAACTTATTTTAGTCATTTAAAGCGGTTCCGATACATTATAATCAATTTTAATAGATTTGGTTAGTTTAAGTTAGTTTTCCAATAAACTTTCGGTTAGTTTCACTTAGTCTTAAATTCTTTTAGTCATCCGATACGTTATAATCAATTTTGATAGATTTGGTTAGTTTGGGTTAGTAGTACAATCAACTCTCGGTTAGCTACACTTATTCTCAATTTATTTCAGTCATTTCAAGCTTTTCAGAATACATTAAAATCAATTTTAGTAGATTTGGTTAGTTTGGGTTATTCGTCAACAACTTTGGGTTAGTTTCATTTAGTCTCATTTTATTTTAATTATTTGAATCTGTTCCGATACGTTATAATCAATTTGAATAGGTTTGGTTAGTTTGGGTTAGTCTTCCAATCAACTTTCGGTTAGTTTCAGTTAGTATCAACTTATTTTAGTAATTTGAACCCGTTACGATACGTTAGTTTAAGTTAGTTTTCCAATAAATTTTGGGTTAGTTTCACTTAGTCTTAAATTCTTTTAGTCATCCTATACCTTATAATCAATTTTGATAGATTTGGTTAGTTTGGGTTAGTAGTTCAATCAACTCTCGGTTAGCTACACTTATTCTCAACTTATTTTAGTCATTTCAAGCTTTTCAGAATACATTCAAATCAATTTTATGGATTTTGTTAGTTTGGGTTAGTCGTCAACAACTTTGGGTTAGTTTCATTTAGTCTCAACTTATTTTAATTATTTGAATCTGTTCCGATACGTTATAATTAATTTGAATAGGTTTGGGTTAGTCCTCCAATCAACTTTCGGTTAGTTTCAGTTAGTATCAACTTATTTTAGTAATTTGAACCCGTTACGATACGTTATAATCAATTTTAATAGATTTTGTTAGCTTTGGTTAATCGTCGAATCAAGTTTTGGTTAGTTTCACTTAGTCTCAGCTTATTGTAGTCATTTGAACCGGTGCCGGTGCCGATACGGTACAACCAATTTTGATAGATTTGGTTAGTTTTGGTTAGTCGTCCAATCAACGATACAAAAAAGCCGTAACGCGAGACGAAAACATAAACCATGTCACAACGATCACTTTCATGAAACCAAAGAAGTGTAGTAAAAATGAGATTCCGAACTATTATATTATTATATATATTTTTAAATATATTTTAGGTAATCCACTATTATTGCTATCTTTGAAACGGTCAAAGCTACAAAGTTGATTAAATTAGAAAGTTGCCATTATTGATGCCTTTTCAAGATCGATTTGCAGTGTTGTTAAATTCTTGTTAGATTCTGAGATAGCAACAGTGGTATCACCTAAAAATTACACCCCGTATAGCAATTTTTTTTTCAATTTCCTTCTATGAAAATATTTTTACAACTTTGCTCAGTTTCACTTGATTTTTCACCGGCCGGCATTCAGTAGGTCTTTCGGTACGAGTCCATGCAATCTCCTGAATACATCTCTGACTAGAGAAAGCCACGCGAATCAATCGGACACTTATGCAGCGCATCGGTCATCTCCAGTTGTCACTTGATATAAAAGAATGTGGCACAATTACATCAAAGGATTTACCGCTGAGTGAACTTACTAGTTTACATATACTTTGCTAGAATTATTCAACGATGTTTCACAAGGATCCTACCGCCAAAACTATTCACTGTTTTTTGTTATTGATCAATCAAACTATCAAAGTTTTGTAAACATTTTGGCTTCAGGTGACTTAAAATGCTAAGTTATCATCATTTACTTTTTGTCGAAATTTATTTCAAAGAAATTTAGATGTGGTACGCAGAAGTTCCGTTAGGTGTCTGGACTAACTAAGCCTACAATTTATTGGTCACTTTTAATAGGGGCTTACGGCGATCGGCAGGTTCAAGCGTATGAACATCTATAGCAGCCTCACAACCCACCAACTTTACTTCTGCGCAAACACTCCGCTGCGCGTCGTGTTTTGAAATGTGTCGCGCGTGCTTTAAAGGCCCTCTTGTACACTTATATCATAATATACATTTGTCATCCTTAAAATCCGCTTAATTAATATATTGCATAAGTCACATGCCTACACGCTCATATTGCTTGCAGTAGTGGCTTTAAACGGCTGTACCACCCAAACCATCCGATTGCTTCCTACAGTTTTCTATTTTTTTAACTTTTAAACTTTAACTCGAAAAGTGTATAAGAGAGACGGAAGTATGAACATTAATAAAGCGTAATTTTGTATTACGATTTTTTTAAAATTTAACAAGATAATTTTTACTTTCACTATATTTTTTTAAACCTCTGTGCTTGGTGTCAATTTGCCAGCTATTATGAAATGACCACTTCCTAAGGATCCACTTCCCGGCTATAAAATCTGGAGTAAATCCTTCTAGAACCAAATTTTTAATTTGAATGTACTCCCTTCTGTGGTCTATTTAGACCATTAAATATTTTCTGCCGTTAATTAAAGGCTATACTTTTTTATACATCTTCTTAGGGAGTCGTTGTATCACATTGTCATTTTGAAGTGCGATTCAGTTTCGGACTTCTTCCTCTGCAGCTGAAAAAAGCTAATATATTTAAAATTATTAGCTTATTCATTATACCTATTATATCTTTTTCATGGCATTTTTAAAATTTTTCAAAAGTAACCTTGATAACAAACTAACAAATTTATGTTACTCATTGACAGTGACGGATATGTATGGGTACCAATTTTTTCTAAAAATGTTTTGTCACCGCTTTTAGAAATATATTAAGCAGAGATGAACTAAAATGACGCTATTACAAATGGATATACTTACGATCCTACCCTGGAATCAAGTGAAACGAGTCGGTCTATTAAAAATTGAAGTGGTCATAATACAAATATTCATCACCTGTCCTAGATTCTTATGCGATCTAATAGCTGACATCACCCGCTGAAAACAGAATTAACAACGTTTATGCTTTGATCAATACTCTTTAGAGAGAAAGTTGATGTCAACGCATAGGGTAGTGTAGCTTGGTAACGGTTGGAATATCTGACAAAGTATTATTTTTTGCAAGAGTTTTAAAGGGTATCCAATAATTTATGCAACTAGCAATAGGATTAGACATACAGGGTGTTTCAAAAACATGTGGCATCTCTCGTGGGGAGATTCTTCACATAAAGATAAGATTTTTTTATATCAACATAGATCCGATTCTGCTTTGTTTGGTACCTACAGGGGGTTTAAACCTTTTTTTTTCTCGAATTATTACAATTTCTTCCAAGCGCCTTTAGCAATTCAAATTAAATTTTAACTGTGAAAGTCATTTTAAGTACTACATATTTTAATGCTAAAAAAGGGTCGACAGATTCACCAGGGACGTGCCTATGGGATATCACTGGAATAATATTTAACAAAAAACATGTGCGCCACTGAAATTTTTTTCTCTTGTTAGTAAATTTGGATAGGTCGTGCCGCTTAAAAGTTGTCTCCTGATATTTTGTCGATTTGGATCTCCTTAACGCCTCCTAAACGCAATTCAGTTGTTTTATGCAATGTATTAAATATTATTTAAAAACATATTTTTTGAACCCTTATTTTAAACTAAAAATAAAAGTCCCTAAAGGCAGAATCACAGAAAGTGATGAAAATGACCCGCTCCAGTTTCGTGGCAAGCCCTTATTCGTCGGCGCATAGATCTTCTTACCCTAGAGCAACTGCCAGGAGTTTGTCTAATTCTTATAAACGCTGCTTTAAACGTTGTAAAATTACTTCTAAAGTTTGCACAGGTGTGATATAAACAACTTCCTTCACATGTTCCCACAGATAAAAATCTAAAGGATTTAAATCAGGGGATCTTGGTGGCCATGCTACCGGAGCCCCTCGACCAATCCATCGATGCCCGAATATTTTGGAGAGGTACTCCCTACAGGACCAGCAAAATGCGCCGGTGCCGGCGTGCCCCATCGGTTGAAACCACAGTCAGATCATTTATCGGAAAATTGAAACAGGACTCATGATTTAATCTATTGGCTAAATTAACTGGCCTAATAATATGGCCACCAATAATACCGGCACAAATATTTTCAGAAAACTGGTATTGCGAATTTGCCACTCTTAACAAATGAGAATTTTTGTCTGTCTAGTGATGTAAATTATGAAAATTTATAATACTCTTTCTTGTAACCGATGCCTCGTCTGTAAAAAGAATACGAGAAATGAAGGACAGTTGGAAGACAGATCACATTGTATTCCGACTGATTTAAAAACCACTGAAAAAATTATTGCCTCGCATAATCTCTTGGCTAAAGTTCGTGAACGCGTGTGTAGTGATATAGTTTTAATTTTTGCTCCTGAAAGATCCTGTGTACTGATGACGGTGCGAAAATATTTCCCATTCCCAGAAACGATTCTGGTACTAGTAGTAGGGTCACGTTCTACTGCATTAAGGCGTGCCTCTTTAACTTGAACAATTCGTTGGTATCTTCGGCGTCCAGAATTAGATTTTAAAGGTTTTAAGTTTCCGCTTTCCCTTAAACGTCTGCAGATATGCTCAAAATTTTTTTTGCTGGGGAGCCTTCGTTCGGGAAACCTGTCATGATAAATCCTCACTGCTATTCTTCCACTTTGACACGCTTCACCATAAACTAATAACATGTCAGTTAATTCAGTAAATGTATAATTTAAAAAAGGCATTTTAACACTACAAAAACAAAGTTTTAAAGCTAAGAACGCAACACAACTTATTCAAATGGAAATTTAAACAACAGCTATTTATCACTTTGACAAGTTAATGACATGAAAATTTTGCAGGTTGCTATTAGACTTGAATTAAAGCAGATTAATAAAATTGTGTTTATCTCATCAAGGAGATCGAAATCGACAATATATCAATAGACAACTTTTAATCGGCATTAAACGGCCTACACAATTTTGCTAACAAGGGAACAAATTCAGTGGCGCACATGTTTTTTTGTTTATTTTTTTATGGCACTGGCGCACACACTAAAGGTAGATCCTATGGCGCTCGACGAGCGGTGTGTGTGCGAAGATGTTGATTGACACGGCTCTTGAATATTTGTAAGTTGTAATTTGTGGCAAACAGATGTCCTGGGAGTGAGTTCCACAGTGATGCAGTGCGCCAGACAAAGTAGTTCTTGTAAAGCGATGTTCTAGGTGTTTCCAGTTTTACGACGAACTGGTGCGCTCTTGCTGTCTGTCGTGACTGTCTGACAGGAGCTGCCAGGGATGGAATGAGGCGGACCAAATCCTGGGAACATCTACCGTGAAATTATCTGTAAAACAGAGATATCTCGGCTACATGTCTTCGGTGTTTCAGACTATCTAGATTCTGAGTCAACTCCGGGTCGCCGACGAGACGCACAGCTCTCTTCTGAATGGAATCTAGCAGATTTAGGGTGTGCTTTGGTGCGGCACCCCTGATATGTGAGCAATATTCTAAGCAACGGTTTTATTTGAACTAACAAGGGTACTGTCACCTGCAAAACTGTAAACAGGATAATTTGTTTCGGTCAGCAGGTCATTAATATAGATGAGGAACAGAGTTGGTGAAAGTATTGCGCCCTGAGGCACGCCCGCGTTGATGGTGAATGTGTCCGAGATGTGTCCATCGACTGCAACGTGCAGATATCGGCTCTTAAGGAAACTGGCAAGCCAGCTGCAGAGAGAGGCCGGCAGCCCGAAGGACGGTAGTTTGTTGAGCAGTCCGCCATGCCAAACTCTGTCGAATGCCTTTGAAACATCCAACGCAATCGCTCGATACTCTCCGTAGTTCTCAATTGCCCTACTCCATATATGAGCGACATAGGCCAATATATCTCCTGTCAATCTCTCTTTGCGAAAGCCGTATTGATTATCGCTGATTATTTCGTTGTTCTCGAGATACTTGAGTAGTTGCTGATTGCGTTCCATGACTTTGGACATTTTTGGAAGCAAGGCAATTGGACGATAGTTTGAGGGCATGGTTTTCTTGCCTTTTTTGGAACAGGTTGCACCCGAGCGACTTTTCAAGAAGATGGGTAAAACCATTTTCCTTAAGACAGAGCAAAAAGCCTGGAAAAAACGGGTGTTTGTTCGTTGGCGCAGTTCTTTAACACGATGGCAGGTATTCCGTCCGGTCCTGATGCCTTTTGCGTATCTAGTTCTTTAAGGATTTTGCGAATATCACGGTGAGAAAACTTGACTTCTGCCTTGGTAGTGTTGATGTTCGGTATGGTGGGGAGAGTTTTGCCTTGAGGGACGTCTAAGGTAGAGTGCGAAGAAAACATTTTGGCGAGCATGTTTGCTTTTTCCTTGGCTGTAGTCGCCGTGAGACCACGTTCGTCCGTCAAAGGTGGGAGAGACGTTTTTTTTTTAAGTTGCTACTTACTGCCTTTGCTACCCACCAGAAATTCCTGGAACCACTGGGGCATTGCAACAGTTTATTCCTGATCCTTTGATTGTGTTTGTCCTTGGTTTCGTCGATAACACGATTGCATTCGTTTCTCGCTTCGATAAAATAAATACGATTTTCAGCGGTCTGATTTTGCTGCTAGTACTTGTACTCTTTCGCATCTTCTGTCAAACCAGGGCTTTCCTTTTGATGGTAACTTGATGGAATTTGGGATGTATGCTTCCATTCCTGAGGAAATTACTTGCGTGATCTCTTCGCAGCATACTGACGGGTCATCAGTGCCAAAGCAGACGTCGAGACAAGGAAAATCTAGGTGGAACTCCCTTAGATAGTCCCAGTTTGCAGAATTGTAATGCCAGATTTTGCGAGGCAATGGTGGATCCTTCTGTATGGGTGGCGAATTCGCCCCTCTCTGAGATTCGAGTTGGTTCGTCTACAAGTTGAGTAAGCCCGCAGCTGATGGCAAATGCTTCAGCTTCTCTACCTTCGCTGTCGGTGTTGTTGTGATGTTTGAGCCAGTTAGTGTTTTGGGCATTGAGGTCTCCCAGAACGATTATTTCTGAATTGGGGTGATCGACCTGTATTGAGTCAAAAGTGATAGCTAGTGCTGAAAAAAAGCTTTGGTAGGCTCTATCGCTGGGAGGGCGATAGATACAACATATAAACTTGGTTAATCCCTTGGCGGTGAACTTGAGCCACATGACGTCATGGTTGTTCGGTTCGAGTGTTTCCTCGCGGTGGCATAAAAGGTCGCTTCGGACAAATAGGTATATTCCGAACTTATATCTAAGTCGGGTATGTAAGTCGTAACCAGGATAGAGGTAGTTCACTGTTGTTGTTGTAGAACATGCTTATGTTCCCGTTAGGGCTAGTATGTGTGGTCTATTTGCTTGTAGATGTTGGTGTACCGCATTTATGTTTGTATTTAGGCCTATTATGTTGCAGAAATCTATTCTAAATTGGTTCGGTACCTTTGCTGTCTGTGGGAATGAAGGGCTCCCAGGGCCACCCAGCACCCGGAGGTCCGAATGGCCGAGGAGTTTACTTCCGGAATATTTTGATCCTGGAAGCACCATCATGTCCATATATTCCTGCTGTGGAACCCGGGACCACCAGCGCGGAAGCGGAACGTGATTTGGGAAAACCACTTAGCGCTTCCCAATTCTGTTGGGGTGTTCTTTCACCGGACGGTGCGAGTAGGCTTATGCACCTACCACTTAGGGCCGCTTCCACTCGAAACATCGGCCTCAGACTCATTCGTTTGGCGGTCCCTAGTCTGACAGGGGTAAACATGGGGTTTGTTGGATCACTCCAGTGATCAGCTCCAGACTTTGTACTTTGTGGGGAGGACGATTGGATTTGATGGGCCACATCCCATGGCAACTCGGAATGGTGGGGGCGTCACTCCTCGTAATCAAACTGCTCTTACCAGTTTGACGTTTCTGCCAGCCAATACAATGCAGTCACAAACTGTCATTGATCAGCTCTAGACTTTGTACTTTGGTGTTCTCCAGCCTGGGGGAGGACGATGGGAATTGATACGCCATATCCCATGGCAACTCGGAATAGCGGGGGCGTCACTCCCCGTAATCAAACACCTTTCACCAGTTTGATTTTCCTGCCAGCTTTGACCTTCCTGCCAAAAAATTACTCCAGTGATATCCCATATGCACGTCCATGGTGAATCTGTCGACACTTCTTTAGCATTAAAATATGTAGTACTTAAAGTGACTTTCATCCTTAAAATTCCATTCGAATTGCTGCAGGTGATTGGAACGGAACTGTAATAAATAAAAAAAAAAGAATATTTTATCCCCCTGTAGCTACGAAGCGAAGCGGAATCGGACCTATGTTGATATAAAAAAATTCTTATTTTTATGTGACCCACGAGGGATGGCATGTTTTTTGAAACACCTTGTATAAAGCCAGTATCAGTAGTGTATTTATATTGTAAGCCAAGAAAAAAAGATACATTTTCGTTTTAAGCGCACTTCCTATCGATAAAAAGTTGCAATTTTTGTAAGAGGAATTACGTGTTAGCTTTATCTTTTACGACAAATTTTCTAATGCAGTTTGTTCTTTAAAGATTGTTTAAATGTATTTACATATTTTTATCTAAGCATAGATTTCCAAGTCGCGTTTCTCACATACCAATTTCACAAAGGCAACCAATGGCTCCCGATCGCATTAAATAATACAAGATAATATCCAGGTGAATAGTTTCCTGCGATTATTCGAAAGATAATATCTTAGTTCCTTATTCAGATAGTCACGAAGATTTAGTCACCTGGAAACTGAACAGTTTGTTCCTGTGAGATATTATCGTCTTACTTAAAATGTACCTAATTTTTAAATAGTTTTTATATATCTTAAAAAATTACTTCCATATCTTAATATTTTTATTTATTTGTGTCCCAACAAATACTTCCAGCCTATACGTTTCTGAAGATAGCAATAGGATGTGGTGTATAGTAAAAATTATTTTTAGGATTGTGGTGTTATCAGATCTGATCGTACCTGATATCAACTCTTTCATATTTTAAATGGTGCACCCTATAAATTTTAACATTTTTGTTTCTGCGTAAATTTCATATATCATAACTCTTAATGAACCATCGCAACTTTAATATGTCCTAAAATGGTGCCATGCGATAGTTCTTTAAGTTCTAAGATCTGATCGTTCATAGCGTTTTCTGGCATCCTTGTCTACCAAATTTTCCAAAAGCTTGATTCCCATTTGTTTCTAACTCCCAAGTTAATAACTTTATGGTTAGGGTATGACACATCAGTTAAGCTTAGAATTTTACGTAGAATCCAAAAGTGTATAAGTTTATAGGGTGTTCTATTTAAAGTAAATAGTTTATATCAGGTGTGGGTAAATGTGGCTAACCATTATGCCACAGTGTCTACTTTGACAACAACCAAAATTTTAAAGAATTATTTTTTGTCGGTTTGCAGAGGCAACTAATAGTCCATCAAGTTTGAAAAAACCGGTATAGCAAGGAGTGAGAGATTGGTGATAATGGTTTGGGTCAGTTTTGACTACCTTGGGTGACTAAGTCAACTATAATATAATTCTTTAACCTCATTATCACCCTGAACTGGTATGGTAAATTTGATGTCACACAAGTGATTGGATGAATCTTTTTTGACTGCTTCAAATTATTAGGGGCGGCGCGCGGCGTGTGTATCATTTTTATGGGTACCATTTTATACGTTTTTTTTTCACATATCGCTACAAGCATATGCACATGAAAGAAAAAGAGTAAATAAAACTTGATTTCTTATTTCAAAAAGTAATACATTAATAATTATAGAAATATTATACGATGCCACAGTCTTTCTCTGTTTAATAGCAGAGAGTACAGTTATAGTTGATATCTAATATTATTAAAATAATATGAACAATAAGGAAAATCAAACCAGTTCAAGACCAGTAAATAGAAGTAGGAAGGGGCAGTGAGAGATAGGTCCGGTTAAGGGCGCCAGCAACTCTCTGCCAGTCGAACTTCAAACTGCCTATAATGTGCTAGGTACCACTCCTCAATAACTAACTACATTTATGAATAAAAATTAAATTCTAAAAACAATATAAATTGCCAAAAAATTTAATAGGTAAACTTTAAAAGGCATTTCTAGTTTAACCAACGCTTTAAAACTAGGTTATAGGTAGGAGTTTAATTAAAGTGGTCAAATCAGTGACTAATCTAATTGACAAACTACCTTACTAGTCCAAGAAATTTGGAACTAAAAATATTCTGGTACATTTTCCAGCCATGCCAGTTAGGGTGAACAATAACCTGAACAGTACGTAAGGGCTTGGAAATGATTTAAACATTTATCATCAGCTTTTTGCTGTCATTAGATATCTGATTTCATAAAGTTCTTTAATTTAATATCCTATAGTAATCTTTGAATACACTGAAAATGCTAATCTACTACAGATAAGATATCAGTAAATGTATCAGTAACACGAAACCGACTGCAATATTTATTGTTTACCTAAGCCTCTTTAAATATGCACCGTATAACCTGTAAAAAATCAAATATCACATTTACATTAAAAAAACATCAAAAAATTATTCAACGATACGCAAAGCTGTCGCCTCTAGAAAACCATGGTCTTATATATTTACTAAACAATCAAGATAAATGTATGCGGCTGTATATGGATTAAAGCATCTAGTTGTAGACTATTCAAATTAAAAATGAAAAATTCAGAAGTATTGAGTGCTATGTTCTGTGAGGCTGCTAGGGAGCATTTTGTAGTTTTGAGTCGCAAATTGCGCCAGATATTTTATCTGGTTTACGAAAAGTTGATAAATACTGCTTCCAGCTGTATAAAAGTTGGGCCTATTATGCTGTCAGACTCTAGATGAAGTCTGTCGTTTGGCATAAAAAAAAATTAGGGATTTTCAGGCTTCCTAAAAAATATGACCATATCCAAATTATGTTATGTTTTTTATGAAAATCGACAAATGGTAGTTTATTCAGTGGCGTCCCGTGAAATATCTATGTAATAAATTTATTAAAACAGAGGGAGAGTAAGAGTGAATATCTGCCCTTGGTGCTTGGTTTGAAAAAAAAATGTGTACTAAGCCATATTGGTATATTATTTGTATGGCGACGATCCCCTACCAATATTATCTGACAAGCCAGTCGCATTTTATCTTACAGGAAACCAACAAAATAATTCTAACAAAGTTTTGCGATTCGTAAACAATATTTTCTTTCTCATAAATGCATTTAGCAAAGTTTTTAACCTTAATTTTCAAATTAGGTCTTATTTCTCATTAAAAAAAAAACGGAAACCAGAAAATATTTATTTGATAAACTGCATTTTACAAACGCACATTATTTGTTTTCCAAAGCTCTTGGCGAAGATTCATCACTGCTCAACGATGGTGTTTCATCGTACTTAAAGTATTACAATTAATTTTTCGCAGTTGCTGTTCGCGTCTGTCAATGTGTACAATGAAGAACAAAACGAGAGGGTACTCAATTGTCTATAAGCACCTTTGAGTAAGTTCAGTCTACCTCCACTATATACCTACAATTTCAAACTATGAATTCATAGCTGTTCTATCTTTTTTAATGTCTAGACTTCAGAAAGAAACAAATGACGGAGTACCAAGACTGTAAATAGCAAAATTCTTGTCCTTTGAATTTAGATAATTATTTTCGTTGTGCTCACAATTGTTTGAATGAATAAATTTGAAAACGCATGTAAGTAGACATCCAGTATATGTCCCTTGTGCGCCAATTCAGCTTGAAAGCTCGGCCCCCTTAGCGAAAGCAGAATCTTTCTTATGTTCATCGCATTCAGCACGCAGTTCTTAAAATGCACATCTCTTATCCTAGCCAAGGCCCGATAATCGGCAAGACGTGAATGTACGATTCCTCATTCTCCAACCACCACCTATATTCTCGATCTTCCACAAGACGCAGCAGCTACAAATGCACATTCAGACCATAGTGCCCTGTGGCGAGCCCAGTTACAAGCCCCATTGTTACAAGGCCGCATATTCATTATGGATGGATTGGATGATATACACTTGCATATGTTGATAATTTGTCTACATATGGAATTTGACCGATATCTAATTGGGCGCTTGGATTATTGTTGTCTTCGAGGTTTTTATCTGCTTACCAAAAATTATAATTTCCGAAAGTGTATTACTTGACTTCACATTTATGCAAACCAGAACGGATACATTCCCACAAATTTCTCATCATTTCCTCAATATAATCAAAAGCAATCTGGTTTTATCACTATTTACCATCTCAAACTTTTCTTAAGCTGTTGCAATCACGCACAGATAGAAACACGTACAACTTCGACTTTATAAGATATTTGAGAACTTATACGGGAAAAATAGGATTTTAAATAGTTTTTGTTGAAATAATACTTCCATTCGTGTGCATTTGATAACCTACTCATTGAAAGTTTGACACATTATTAGTAAATTATTTATTTAACCTAATGAACTTTTGCACTTTGGGCTAATCAAAATACCGAAATCATAAACAATTTTTTTTAGATCTTTAGTTTATAGGACTTCTGTGCTCCGCCTATGGAATTTTTCTATGTATGCCTTCGGAGCACTCTTTCATTTTTTATAGCATGCCTTGTCTGCTTTCGTTTCAAAGGCAGAGCTCTGGTATCGTTCTAAAGGAATAATATTTTGCTCTCGTTCGGGAAAAAGCTGCTCACACCTCGTTGACTTAATAAAAACGATCTAATCAACGTTTGCTTGCCTTTCACGGCACTTTTCTTCATAACGAAATATGGCAATTTTTATTTTAAATCCTGCAGTTTTAAAGGCTAAGGAAAGTTTAATATGTTTAAGAATATTTTCGATGTTTGCAGTTAAATGCTAAGATAATATTGTCTACCGTTAACGTTATAAAATGTAAATTAAAAACAGTCTTATTTTTAATTTAAAATGCGATTTTAATATTCGTGATTTCATCGAATATGTCGTTGGGAACCAAGATCATAAGTTTAAGAAAATAAATTTGACATAAAGTAAATTTAATTTTTAGCTTTTAATGTAAGAACACGGAAATATACAATAAAGCAATATGCCTTGCATTATTTTAGTAAACAACTTGGACTATTGACCATATATAACTCAACTGAAAATATAATTTAAACTCGAAATAGGTCAGTAAATAATGATTTTTTTATTTAGCGGGCCGTTCTGTCTCGTTAAACGTGACCGTGACATGTCGGCCACTTTTCAAATCTGTCGACAAAATTTTTAATAAATAGATCAAGTTGACTCTTATTAACCCCTCCGATAACGAGCACAATAATTATTTCGCATTCAAACGATAAACGTATGCGCATGGGGTACAAAATTTACTGCTTTACCTCGCCCTTCACGAGAGCAACCCCCTTCTAGTTAAAATAATTTATCATTTCCGCAAGATCTTATCATATTGCCCAGAAACAAATTTATTAAACTAAAATTGCATAATCTACCTCCATTTGGTTTCTTGTTATTGAGTCATTTAGAAGTTATAAAAAGGCATTTTAGAAACGATAATATGGAGAATGTAAAGCGCAATGGCAAGAGTGGACATTTGAAACTGTGATATTTTGAAAATTCTATTTAATAGATCGCGTTTTTAGGTTCGTCACTCTTTTTGCAAAAAATACTTACCAAGAACTACATTACGGCATTACAATGTGTTATGCGCAAGATCCGTTAAGCGGCATCTGATATGAGTAATTGGTAAACTCAGTAGCATTTTTATATATTACCAGGGGTTATTTTGGGTGGTTTCAGGGTGGGTATACAAAATTAAGACAATATCAACAGTTCGTTGGGGAATTTGTAGGAAAAAAACTCTTTAAATGCGTCTTTGATTCCTTCATGAGAATCTACGCCAAAAAACCTGTATTAGAAGTAATTTTGTAGTTAAATGATGATGCATTTTATATAGCATGAGCTAGCTAAAATTAAGCTTTTCACTATTTTGAGTTTTGACACGACACGTCACCGTTTATTATTACTCAGAAACCGAATTATAGGGAGAACATAATGTCCAGTTAGCGATTATCTGTATGTTTATGGGCTACCCTATACAGGCTTGTCGCATCTACGTTATTTCCCAAACTAACCCACCGAAATGATTCCTGACGCTCTGTTATTTTCCAGATCTAAAGTGCGGAAAAGCCGAGAATAATAGAGAAGATGACTGGATATAAATAGCACGCAAAACGCGTGTTAAGAGCTAGTTAATCATCGAGTGCTAAGTTGTAAAAATCAATTAGTTGTAAAGTTATAAGTGTAGTTTTTTATTTGCGTGTGCCAGAGGTCACGAGGCTAAGGCCTATAATATACCCATGAGGGTACCGTGGCCTATTATATGGCTTATACCGTCAACGTTGTTCAAGTATATCATGCAGACGTGGTGCAATTCACGACACTTTTAGACGACGCAGTAGTACTTCCACGGTCGTTATTATACAACTACAACAACTATTACTTTTTTTGGCTCTCCGGCCGGGAATCGAACACGGGTTTCTCGCGTGACAGGGATACTGACTACTATACTACCGGAGAGTTTAGTTTTTTTAATTGTATACAGGGATAAGGAATCAAGAGAGTATTAATTTAAATTAGTAAAAGTTGTGATTTTACTGGAACCCACGGGAAAAACTTGAGCAAAAAATTACATCGATCTGATTGAAAATGTTGAATTTGTGTTTTTTTTTATTAGTTTCAATTTGAAAAATATACTTAGCGTACGTGTCTGTAAACGTATAGCTTATAAGAAATCAATCGTGCAGATTCGTAAAGCTTGTGATATCTGCTATAAAATAGTTATGTAACAATTTTCAGTAAGAGTTCAGGAAATACAAGAAAATCGAAGTTAAATTGAGTCACACAGAATATCTAAAAAAATATTTCGAGAATTTTACTAGTCAGGATAGATAGTTTTCCTTTTGATGCGTTATTGAAAATTTGAAGAAATATGTCTTCCAATATTTTGGCATTTCGTTTAGTCTCATTGAAATCGGTTTAAAGTCGGAAAAATGTGTAAGGATCGGATCATTTTGACATTTTTGGTGATTGCGGGTAGTTACAGGTGAATTTTACGACATATTTCAAGGTAAAATTTTTAGTATGCGTATAATTGTCCTATAAATAAGCAGATTTATTTTTCTAAAATCTCATTTAAGAATATTGGAAGACGAAGAAAATGGGTAAAGATCGGGGAATTTGAATATATGTTACAACCTTCGAGCAGCGGTTTCTGTCAATTTTATGAGAGTGTTGGATTAATTGTAACAGGAAATTTTAAAACATAAAACACAAAAAAATACTTATATTTCATAATATTAATCTCGTGTTGTTCAAGTTTTCCCTTCTGTAGTGAGGTCTTACACACACATCGTTTTTCTTATGTATTTTTACAATTAATAATACAAGATTTACAAGCTCCCATATTTTAGCAACGATACTGCATATTATAAGATGTGATAATTGAAGATCAAGCCTTTATCGCTAGCACGCACGATCCTTCACCGTCTCTCGACCTACCAGCGACACGTAGCCAACTTTAAATACAAACGCTATAGTATATTTCATGATCTGTTAAGATCTATTATAAGAAATTTTACTTTTTAAATTGTATAAACTATATATGGTTTGTCCATTACTGCTACCGAATGTACTAGGTTTGATAACTTTAACATTTAAACTAATTGAGAAAGAACGATATAAAATAATAAATAATGATGCACAGAGCTGTTGTCATTTTTCTCAGTTAGTTTTAAAGATAAGATTTTATGTTTTTTTTTTTCTGATAATAAATCGTGGCTCCGCATGAATGTCCCTTCAATATTTGTACTTTATTTTTGTTTCTATCTCTAAAAAACCCGTAGTCTCTCTGATTATACGGAACAGCCCTGTATAAATGTTACTTTTAAGACAAGTTGAGCTAACTACATGATATCAACTGTGAGTGAATATCATCCATTTAGTTGAGTCTCTTATTTTATTATTTTTTAAATGATTCATTTTCCAGGGTTGTGGTTTGGCGATAGCACTACGATCTTTCTACTTGCCATATTCAGTGGGTTGACGAGCACTTAAATATAACTTTTATTTATGCTAAATTCGGGGCTAAAATATGTCTCGTCTCGTAGCACGTTTGCTATAAATAAAAAAATGCTAAATTGCCCTGTTTGATTTATTTACAGTCATATCTAACATATGAGATTCCATAAATTTGCTAATCTTTTATACACGCCTGTAAAAATAAAGGTAAACCTTTTTACGCTCTTCTAAAAACCCTTCACTAGAAAAATTCAATAAAAACCCGTAAAACTTATCGTATATGTAGGCCCAGCTAATATAGGCATTTTTATTTCCGCCTCGAGCCCTTTGACCTTTTTGGCCAATTTTACTATAAGATTTATGTTCTAAAGACCTTTTTCTCTCTTGGGCCTCATTTATAGACTATTAAGTTGGTTACGCTTTTACTCAAAACTCACAAAAAATTTGACTGTTCTTAGTGTGAGCTCTCTTTGTACGGTGTATAAGGAAATTTCGTATAATCGAATTCTTTCGATGGAGAACTATTTTATGTTCACTAAAATTCCGTTTTATGATACTGTTTTAGGAGCTTCTAGTTATTAACTTTGTGACGCTTGAAAAAAGTAATGTTCTTATTTATATCCTGATGCGGGTTAGGAATTTACTAAAAACATGAAATGTTATAACAATATAATATAACGATATCGGTCGTATCTAAGTCTCAATTGTATCTGATGTTGGCTTTTTACATTTTATAATTTTGTTCGTGAGGTTTCTTTTAAATATAATACTTAAAAACATTTTTTTTGCAGTTTATTCTAGCTGACAATTCTCAAACAAAGAATTAATAATAAACATTTTACAAATATTACAACAGGGTAAAAATTAAGGAAAATATGTATTCTACGGAATTGAAGGGGAGATTTTTTCAAATAAAATGACGAACATTATTATAAATATTGTACAGTTTCTTTAAACTAATCTCATTAAAATTGGTCACCATAAATGTTGAAATTTTGTTAAATGTTGCATAACTTCCTATGGTTTCACACACCTTACGTGTGCAGTAATAGTAAAGCCATCCTCAGTTATAAACTTTTAAATCCATAATTTAACATTATAGAGATGTAGTATAGCTGTGTTTTGTTTCACTGGAGTTATCTATAACCCAACCTTACATATTTCAAAATATAGATATGTCGCATTATGTCGTAAATGGAATGTATCCAAATAGCTAGATCAGGATTTACGCTTATATAACCTATTACGTCAATAAGAATGAAAAAGCACTTTATACAAAGTTGACACCAAGCTATTTAAGCTTCGAAACAAATCTCTAAGGACTGACATCAACACAAGTTTGTTAATGAGTAAAATAAAAGCCACTTCTTAACAAATGTAGATACGCTTGTACACCACTCGGTTTGTTTCAGATATTTTTAATTAAATAAGAAACCGTAATGAAATGTCATAAGCAGCAAGAAGTCCCGATAACAAAAGAAAGTTTTGATTAAGTATCTACATTTTGGACAGAAATGTTGCCTGTAGCACCGCTTCAATTGGGAGGAATTTTTCTAATTATTTTTCTTTATGCTTCGCGTAAGACTTTAATTGTCAGACATAAAAATGTTAATATTTTTTAGCGACAGAAGTAAAAATAATTCATTCATCATTTTTATGAATTTTTTAGCATCATTATTTCGACACGATCCTGCTTTATTATATATATATATATATACAGGGTGTAACATAAGTACGTTAAAATATTCGAATGACGTATTCCTGAGGCAATTTTAAGAAAAAAACTTCATATGAACGTATGTCCTAACCGTCCTAACTTTTGAGATACAGGGTGGTAAAATTATCAGAAAAAAATCTATTTCGTATAATAACTGTCATACTATAGTTGATATCTTTATGATATTTGGTGCATGTCTTCTATGCATCAAGATGCATTTTCTGATGTACAGACAATTTTACTATTTATACCAGTGGCGTCCATACGGGCATTGCATTGAATATCTTTGGAGAAAAAAATTATACGCCACTGCTTTTTCTTATTGTAAGAATTGTTTTTGAAATTATCATTTCTTTCTGTGCAAATTTAATCTCTTGATTCTCTTTCGTCCGACGCATGGTTTTCGCTTAAAAAAATAAAAATCATATTTGTGCAAGCTGAAATCCTTGATGAAATTCTAATGTGGTAATCATTATTGGTACTTTAAAGTTTTTTTTTTATTTTTGCCTACAGTAAAATCAGTTACTTATTTCTAAATTAATTGACAATTGATATTAAACGAAGTCAATAGCTTGAAAAAAAA
>MU182632.1:560847-589052 GCA_016904865.1 Pissodes strobi | reverse complement strand
TTTGGCACTGTCAGATTGGCGTTATCTGCCACATAATTATTGTCTACTTCATTCACCTGAAATACCTCTGTATTCGATGACTCGGTGTTCTCGTCCAGTGGATTTGGCTGGTTTAGGATATCGGTGTTTCTTGCCGTTTTTTTTGTCAATTATTGTTTCATGGCCATCTTGCTGCGATGTTGCCACATTTTGTTGGGTTTGGGAATTTCCTGCATTTTCGACTTACTGTCAACTTTTTGTCCACTTTCCTTTGCATTTCTTCGAGTTTTTCCTCCAGTAGGGACTTGTTTTCTTGTAGGAGAGCGTTTTGTGCTCTTAGTTCTTCGATCAACTTTTTAAGAAGCCTGAATTTTCCGTTTCATCTTCGTCACCCTTTGTGGTTTGGTCATATTTCAAGCACACTAATCATGTTCGATCAATGGTTTTAACTTTATTTTTTCATTCTCTATATGCACATGTACTATGGTACGCTTTCCTGCACTTTACGCACACAAAATACTCAAATTTTCTTCTTTTATGGCACTAAAAAAAACACTTTTTCTTCCTCAGCATTTTCTGCCTGTTCACAGTTCTTCATGTTGTCATGTGTTTAAACTGTCGAACTATACGAACGAACGCATTATCCAAAATTGAGAAGCTTATCAATTTTATGATCTAGGTATAATTATTGTTAAGCTTTCTTTAGAGAAAATTCAATCCATGCCAACCTCCCATACAATACTTATGGTGTAAGGGATTTGTTACAATAATTTAATGCGATTGAGGGGCTGGTTTAAAATAAAAGAGAATTCAGGCTTCTTCATTTGTTTGCTTTATCTTGGGTATTATTATTTTTACCGACCATTCCTAATTTCGTATTGTAGAAATATTTCTTGGAACCTCAGTCATATTAAAACTATCGTTGATCATGCTGTCACTATAATATCATTAATATAAAACATTTTATTGTGTCTTTATGTTTCGGTAATTTCTCTTCGTACCACCAATTCTTTTATGTATGACTTTAATATTCCCGATTTGAACTTCTTAGAAATTAGTTTTAGCGTATCGTACGATTGCATGTAGTAAAATATTTTTTATTACAGGTTTCTGAATTATATTTATATTTTTAAAAATTATTCTACGTTTGGATTTGTCCACCCTGTTTCCTACCAAATGGTCATATGTTCTTACTTTACTTTTAAAAATTTTACTTTATAAAAATGGACCTATTGAATCCTTTAAAACCCTAACAGCTTCATTTAGATCTTATTTATTTATTTATTCCAATAATAAACGTTTGACTGAAGGTTGGTCATAGTTTAAGGTTCAATACTTGGCTCTGCTATTTAATTTATATTATGTTTATAAATATTGTATAATAATCTGTGAAGGCATACCCACTAAAGAACTGCTGATTTTATCCCCATTTAAAAAAATACTTATAAAGTCATCATTATAAAGTCATTAATATAAAAAGAGCTCCTACTAAGCGTTCGAGTATGTTGGTTTACAAATTATCTATATCCATATACTATATCTTACAAATAAACATGCTTGATGATAAATGGCTTTATCCGTAACTTTTTAAGAATATCTTTACACACTCATTCAGAATTTCCTTTGAAAAATTACGCCGAATATCAGAAGACTATTATTCAAATTCGTTGCCTAATTCTCGACAAAAAGCCTTAAATGTAGTTTTATTAACAATGTTAAAGAGAAGCTGTCAGCTATAAGGAAGTGGCGCATTTTGTAAACTGTCATCGTAACCGGCATTGTCTAAAATAAACCAGAAATTATTGCATGTAATTCAACAAGAAATAACATTAGAAGGCACTAAGAGACCCTTAACGGGTTATGCCATCGCTTTGTCTCTACGACTGCAGGGCGAGATTGTAGTGAAGTGGAATTACACAACTTATAATTATTCTTTTCAGTGGCGTACCTACTTATTTGTAGAGTTTGGTATGAATGACGTATAATTCACATATTAGCATTATTTTGATTCACCTTATTTGGTGATTTCGAATGCACATTATTTAAGCCGTCACGTGGAACTAGTAGGTACCTAAAATTAAATTAAAGCTTTTGCCGTCTTTTCAGAACATCATATTATAACGTTTCAAGTATGTTAGGTTCGGAACCTTCAGAGTTTTGTCCATGATACTGAAACAAAATTTTTGAAATTTGTAAAGTTTTCTCTACACGGTCCATAAAAATAATGCCAAACATTCATGGGACTAAAACGTGAAACTCTAACTCAACTTACTTCACTCCCAAAGTTGGTATCGGTCGGGATAGAGCGTGCCGAATTTAAAATGTTGTTTTAGCTTTTTTTAGTATTTGCGCGAATTCTTAGAATGAGATGTATAAATCTGCTCACACTTTTGATTGTATTGTAAATGACGCCACCTGCAGTACTTGGGTACTGGCAGTACTGTGGAGGCGACACTTTTCGAGCGTTACGAAAATTCAGAACGCGTGATGGGAGTTCCACGAGTGCATTAGCAGTGACAGGAAAGGGAATTCGCACACGCTTGATTGGATGACGACCGACAAGAAGGGAAATGGATGCCTAAATAGCATTTAGGTATGTGTTAGTGGGAACGACCGCAAGGCATATTTAAAGGTCCTATCTAAACGGTATAGTAGTAATGCGGTTCTGCAATTGGTTTTATGAAGAACTGCTTTCAACAGGTCTGGTGGTGCAGGGGTCAGACCCTGTGCTTGTGATACGGATGGCCCGCGTTTGATTCCCGTCGGTGGCAAAATCGTTTTTTTACATATTTTTTTTAAGGTTGAATCATATTTTTGTCAAATTCAATAACGAATTCCTTTTGAAATATATTTTAATACATTAAGTTTAAATTGTTTTGTTTTTCATTTCATATCATACTCGCATTCTTACTATTCTCAATTTTTAATCTCTTATTTAAAAAATGTGAATAACTCTAATAATTTAACTGTCTCTATGGATGATGAGGAAGAAGTTTCAGTTAAATTTTTTTGTTTCTCGATGTATTCAATTTCTTGTTAAAATTTCTTTTCTCATGCACATTTTGTCAACAGAAGGTATACCTACCTATCAAATAATGTCGTTTTGAGCAAATTTTTGGAAATAGTTAGATTTAAAGGCTTTTGTTTCATTCTCAATCTTACCAATGCCTTGCTTTGTATGATTGTATGTTTTCCAGGTTTAATTAGAACTGGTCCAAACTATGTTCAAGAAATTTGTAAAATTAAAAAAAGTAGCGGACCAATAGCATTAAGAATTGAATAACAGATGGGCCAACAACGATAAGAATGCAAAACCCAACATGTTAAGAGCAATACAAATGACACCAACAATGGTGAAGATAAGAAAACGATGTATTTTGATAATAAGTTAAATTTGCATTGTTAATTGTGAAAAAACTAGATTTTGAAAAAGGTCCGTGATTTCATGTACAGGGTTATCCAAGACAAGGAGATGTTTTGACTTTCCCTGTATTTTTATAAAAATACTGAAATAGCTATCTTATGTAATTTTCTCCCGTGAATTCGGATATATTCAGTAAAAAACAATTGTGCTAGAGGTCACTTTGATATTTTTTTAAATGGAACACTCTGTATATTACTACATTTTTGGACTCTCTAGAAAAATCTAAACACATTTTGTGTATAATATCATATACCTATCTTTAGCTGTTTCCCAAATATTGACAGTTGAAAGTCAGGTATTTTGACATTTTGACAGGCTCTAAAATATAAACCGCACGAAATCAAAGAAAACGGTTTTTTATAAACTATCGAATGACGGTATCTTCGAATTTAACCTGCGGATAAAATTAACCGGAACTTTTAAACCTCAGGTTAAATTCAAAGTAACTATCATTCGTTAGCTTATGAAAACCCAAAATAGGAATGTCCAAAGCGTTTTCATTGATCTTGAGCGGATTAGATTTTAGAGCCAGTCAAAGTGTCAAAATGTCCGTCTTTCAACTGTCAATGTTTGGTAAACAGCTAAAGTTAGGTATAGGATATTATACACAAAATGTGTTTAGATTTTCCTAGAGAGTCCAAATATATAGTAATATATACGGGGTGTTCCATTTAAAAAATATAGCAAAGTGACCCCTAACACTTTTATTCGATGTTCAATTGTTTTTTGCTGAACATATCCGAATTCGCGGGAAAAAATTACATAAGAAGACTATGTCAATTTTTTTTTTATAAAATTACAGGTAAAGTAAAAAAATCGCCTGTTCTAGTTCTCGTTGAATAACCCTGTACATAAAGTTAAACTGTACTCTTCTCATGATATCTGCACTTGCGTTGGAAATATCCACAGTATTGTGTTCCCACAATTTCTTCTATGTGTTTGAAGGTATACAATATATAATGCATTTTAGAATTACCCATGAAAGAAATAATCTTATGGCGTGACGTTAGTACCGCTGAACCGGGTGCTCAACTAAATGCAATATGTAGGGAAGCTTCTTCGTGCATACGTCATATGCTTTGACGAAGAACTCAGGAAAGATCTTCCAATAATCTTCGTAAAGCTTCTTGAAGTAGTTCCAGATAATTTTCATCATTTTATATAAGTGGGCTACTAAAACAAGAAGTCCGTTAAGAACATGGTCAATTAACCTTGCCTACATATTGAATGCATGCTAATAATCTATTCCCCTCAGCACAAACATGATTGTTCGTTGTTCGCATGTTTATGCTATTCCACTTATTGTAAAATAATACTCGTAGGCAAATAAAATGTTTCTAGCAAAATTTTTATTTCATACCTTCTGTTATTGAACCCATAGAAGACTAGCCACGGATGCGTAAATATGAGCAAAAAACTCTTGTACTGGCGCTGAATACTGTATGAGGGTCAGCAACTAATGTATTAAAACTGTATGAACCACATCTTAAGAAGATCTCACTTCCATAACTTAGAATCTGATGTTCTGAAATTTAAACTTCAAACCTCATAAGTCTCAATCTTATGTTCTAGTCCATAATCAGCAGATGCAAATAAAAAGTTTCTAGAAGGCGCCTTTTTCGGTATACACTGATTCCCGGCATATCCTCAACGATAACCATAAACGAATATATGATAAGACCACGGCGGTAAATCCGATAAATGATAAATCTAAAAATGTAAGGACTTTTTCTTGTCAAAATGAATGAGAACACCTTGTATGAAATTAAACAAACAAAAACTATGAAGGGAGATGTAAAGAACGCGAAATTTTAATTAAAACACGCAGGCACAAATATTTTCGGCGTTTAATGCAGATGTAGATCTCTATATTGCACAACACGAGTTAGCGCATTTCAATAAAGGTATCATCGCAGAAAACTCATCAATGTCGAGCAAAAATTCTATACTCTAACTATTAGGGCATATATTGGACTAAGGTAAGTTGAGTTTGATCGGCATATTTCGGCCTTAGATATTTGTACGGGGTTTTTTACGAGCCTTTTAGAGTCACTTTGCATAAATGGAATGATATAAGCTCACGTTTAAGACATTTTATTTTATTAACCTGACAAAAATAGCGTCTAGAGACTTACGTATTTAACTTTCAAAAATCTCTTTTTAAAAAATGTTTAATAGGAGCTAACTACAATTTGACTTAACTTGACAATAGCTAAATAGAGAATGATCATACATAAAATTTATCCTAGGAGGTAAATTACATTACATTGCTGAAATCTAGTTCCCATCGGTGCATCTGCTGAGTGGGCAGTCACACGGGTTCGGTTTCATGGTGAATAGCCGATTACCACAGGTTTTGGTGACTTAACTAGAGAGAACGATTATTTTGTACTAATGAGCAAAAACCACATAAATATCATATCGCCCGTTAAATATAAGATCTTTATCTGTCAATATATATTGAAAAAAGTAAAAAAAGAAAACGTTGTAAATCGATTCCGCTTAATCAACAGTATAGTTCATCAAAATCCGTTAGCAGACAATACCGAATATTCAAAATTTAGAAGCAATCGGATATTTTATCTTTTCGGATTTGGAACTCAATTTTAATTTTAGATACAAAGGTCCTTTCTTATATTTTAACAATTTTAAAATATTTTGGTAATTAGTTATTTTACGGTTTACAGCGACTAACCTTATATCGTTATTACAAATAATTCGATGCGCCATCGAACAAAGTTGTGCAGCCATGATTCTAAAATATATTGATATTTATATCTATTAATTTATTAATATTGTAGTTTGATCTAAGAATGCTGTTTTTAAATATTTTTCAGAGTTTGATGAACTTTCCACTTTTTTGTTCGATGCTCTCGATTTTTTATAGAATCTGTAAGAAGCAATTTCAAGCAGGCATTTCTAGACAAAATTAAGAAAATATTCATCAGAAAGGCGAGTTCAAGCAATTTCAAGAAAACGATACTATTTTAGCATAATTCCCTAAAAGGCTAACACCATATTTGAAAAGTTACCCTACTTTTAATTGATGCAGAAGAGATTGATTTTTTAAGCTGCATTACAAATGTATAAATGTGTTTTTGGTATTAATAAAGAAAAAATAACGATATTCTTTTGTACAATTTAGGACTAATGCGTTCATTCTATCAAATATTTTAAGGTACGTTGAACTTATAGATTTAATTATTTTAATGTTGCTCCCAATAGTTCCATTAAATCTAGTATCTACATCGGCGACGGCGACGGTTTCAACATAAATTTTAACTTATACACAATACTCCGATGCTTAGACTCAAACCTCAAAGGATATGACTCACGAACGATACGTTTCAATTGATTAGCAATAAGTTTTAATAACTAATATATATTATATTATTGCATATCATAAATATGCCGTCTCCAACTAATTTTGTATGTAAAAACGCGCCACTGTTCCCTAGGATTTCTCATTTTAAATTACACAAGTTATAATGATTGTCATTATTTATTTGGTACTTGAAGTTGTTCTACTAGGGGTTGTTTAGATCTACATGGGGTTTTAATAGGGTTGGAAGAGTCATTAAATATTGATGCTGCGGCTGAATGAAGATGTCGGATGATAATTTGGAGCCCAAACTTAGAATGGAGTAATGGTCATAGTTCTTAAGGGCCAGTAAAGTCATTTGTTTTAGTTTAATTTGCATTAGAATTAAATTTATTTTGGAAGTCCTCTAGTAATAGTTTTCATCCCACATGAATAATTTTGACATTTAAATTGGCAAACGGCATTTATTTTGGACGATCTTGACAAAACTCATATTTACTATTCTTATCACGTAGTAATGCCTCAGCTTTTTTAGCTAACCAAAAACCAATTGAAACATAGTTGAAGAAGCCTGTGAAGTGTTCTACTCAATCTCTAGAATCTTTCCAAACATTTTTCTTACAATATGAGATTATTTTGATACTCCAATTTGTTTTCAGAATTATGCAACCCGCTAAATTTAAATTAAATCTAATAAATTTAATTAACAATAAAAACTTAAAGCTGAGCATAATTCTATACAACTAAAAACGAATAATATATGTCTATAAAGGGTGTCCAGAAACTCTACCGACTAACTATAAGAGGTGATTCTCCTCCGAAAATTAAGAAAAAAGTTCTAATAGACATATGCTTTGTTTCCATGTTACACAGGGTGTCAAAGAATTTATTTTATTTTAGCAGAAACATGGCATGGCCAATTTCTTACTAAACATCAATATATGTATTACAAATCAATAGAAATAAAGCTAAAGGGAGAAATAGATATTTACAAAAAGTGTTCTACATGACGGCCATTTGATTCCATGCATAGTCTAAACCTCTTTGATAATGGACGGCGAATCCATCGACATATTCGCATATTTTTTCTAAACCCATTGCAACCCTGTCGGATCTTTCCCAAAACTCTTCTCCTGTTTCTATCGTTACAACATACACTTCTGATTTTAAATATCCCCAAATGCCTAAATCGCAAGGATTAAGGTCCGGTGACCTAGGGGGCCAAGAAACTGGACCACCCCTTCTAAGCCACTAGTTTCCAAACCTGTGAGCTAGATATTATCGAACATTCGTTCCAAAATGAACGGGGCAGCCATCGTGCATATACCGAAAATTTTGACGGATATTTGAAGGTACTTCATGTAACACATTTGGTAAAGTGGTCTGCAAGAATCGTAAATGATTTGCGGTGAATCGGCCAGGCAACTCTACAGGCCCTAATAAGTTATTTCCTATTATCCCTATCCAAACATTTATGCTGAATCTTTGCTGATGATGAGTTTATTTAATAACATGTAGGTTTTCTCCAACTTATGAAGAGTAATGTACGTTATGCATACCGAATATCCCATTTTTTTGTAAACAACGATTCATCGCTAAAGAGGATTTGGTTTATAATACAATATTTAAAATATTTTTTATACATTGAGTAAATAATAACTAAATACATCGCATTTTCTTTACCTGAAATAGACACATCAGCTTAGATACTCCAATGACATTCTGTTTATATTTTGTATTATATGCACTTAATATGCACGTATAATTTGTTATAATTTAAATAAAATCTAATTTCTGATTTATATTATGCCACTTCTTCTAAAGCTATCAAAATTATATTCTACTATTATTCTATCGCTCTCAGTTTTAATAAAGGAGGAAATTATTCTTGACGCTATAAACCCCACCCTCATTTCACTTCAGTTATTTAAATTCCGAATACGCTTAACTGACATCTCGTCACATTTAAATGTACTTAACGTTTCTCTACTCCGGTAAGAAATGCCAACTTAAGCGCCTTCAGCGTGAAATTCAACCGAGGAAAGAATAGTTATGTTAATCACCCTCCCGAAGTTTATTCATTCAGCCGAAAAGTGGTCCAAATATCACATAATGTTGCCTGAAAAACTTTTATTTTACACCAAGGCTTAATGACAAATTAACGAAAGTGGGTTTTACAAATCCTATAAATTCAAATGCCCTATTTGATAAATTGTTACAATTTGAAGCAAATATGGTAGCTGAGTCGTTGGTGGGCCATATTACAAAAGTTAAGTTCTATCAGAAGCAAATACATTAATGTTATCTGCAATATTTTAATTCATGATATTAATAGCGAATTATGAATTGAAATAAATAAGCTACCCGAAAATGCTACCCGGGACTGGTTATTTTTTATACTTCGGGTAATTGTCAATAAGTCAAATTTGGTGAGAAGAAATTATAGATGTTCCGGCATCATAATTAGTGTCTTATTTTCCGTTACTGTTCATGTTCCACAGGCAGCCAAAAAAAATATTTTTCTATTTATTGTGTCAATTATAGATGATATATTTTCAACTATTATCAAAGTTACTATGACTAGGTAAAAAAAAATGGTAATTTGCATCAATTTACGTCCGTAATTACTTTATGGTAAGTTTCAGGGTCGCTGGAACCGAAACGCGTCAATCTTTAGCTGCTTTAGCAATAATGTCTGGAAAAACGGAATTATACAGAATCGAAATACATCAACTTTCGCCAAAGACAAGTCGATTTTTAATTTCAATTTAATATGACGCGACTATTTAGTTACAACGACTGGTTCAAAGTGTGTGCTAATTTTGAATGATTCGTTTAGAGATAGCAGAATATTGAATATTTAAATTTTGAAAAATTGCTTCTTTGAGTTTCTAAGCAGTGCTCTTTGGAATATGAGTTTAATAATTCTTTCGCATGTATAGTAATCTATTAGGAGAAGGAGATGAGCATTTTGTACTCTTTACCGATTTCGGTTTACTGCCTATTCCAAGATCTTCGTTTTATTGACTTAAAATTATTATCTCATAAAAAAGACATAAGCAGGCTGAAAACATGCCACTTAAAATAATAGAATTTTAATTTAATTTAAAGTACGTAATGCTACGCTTTCGCACCAGTTCGTACCGATTTACGCATCCTTTAGTGATAAATTTTAAATTGAACTTGGAATTTTATTCACTACCAGTTTTTCTAATTCTGGAGTGAAGGTAATTCCGCCTAGAAAAATTAGTAAGAAGAACAAGCGTAACAAATTTTTGGCGCCCAACGTGGAGCCCATTTTTATGTGTTTACGTCAACATATTTTAAGCGATTTTTTTGAGTACTCACGTTAAAGTTAAACACAATTAACTAGATTTTAAGGTTCAAAAAAAAACACGAGGCATACACAAATGATTGACCTCCTTGGATAGATATGCATTACTTAATAAAAAAAAAAAGTTAAAATTAGGTTCGTTAGGTAGAAAGGACAAAATTACTAGCTCGAAAGCTAACTAGCCCGATATATACTAACCAGCAATTAACTAATTATTATATATAAAAAAACTGATTTCTCACAGTTCGAAGACAGCTTCTCCAGAAGAAATTGTTCACTCACGATAAACGAGGAATTGCAGGCAGAAAGAAGCTACTTCCTCAACTGAAGAATGACTCTACGTGTAGTTGAAGAGAGCCCAGTCAAGAAAAACCAGTAGAAAACTTGACTGTTAGGCGTAGCCAAGAAGGAAAAACCCGTCAGTAGGACTGGTCGGTAGGACCTTGTAGAACATCAATATATTCAAGGTTCCGCATATAACTCATAATTAAAAAACATTTATAGTCGGAGCAATTAAGAATTATTTTTAAAATATCAAAGGTAAAAAAAATCAGAGGAAAAAGAGTAAATTTTTTAACCTGTGAATGGGTCTGTCAGTTACTTAAAGCTGGAACAGATGGACGAGAAGGCCTCTGTAAAATGGAATTAAGGTCCATCTACATGGCTCCACAAAATGGTCGACATTATAAAACCAAAGTCAACTCACCTGACAAAAAGCAATAATAAATCCCGTTATGCAATGAGTTTCAGACACCAAACAACCAACTAACTTATGCTAACGTACAGGCAAGACCTCAAGCTCTAAAACACTGGATCGATTGGAAAATCCCACAAAAGGAAAACTAAATGTTACGCTTCCAACAGACACCAAACTGCTCTAAAAGCCAAACCAACGCGGAGTGACCTACACCAAAGAAAGTTCTACTACGATAAGAAGGCTCATGTTTATGGACGCACTTGGAACGGCATAGAGACATCAATGCGCTCACAATATTTTACCTCGCGGCGGTAACCCTCGGACGATTCATGCTCCACGTTGCCAATATTTCGCAATACGCGAATAAGCCAGGCGTCGGTAGACGCGCCGCTAGAGCTGCTTTTTAGTCTTTGTCCCAATTCAAATTGGCAACAGCGAGTTTGCCGCAGGCGCACTTCAAGGGTCCTTCTGTCGATGGGACCAGGCTTTTCAGAGTCTGGTCCCATTTCGGGGGTCAAATATTTAACGTGTGGTGGATCTTCTTATCGCAGTAGAATTTTCTACATCTACTACCATTGAATGCCTCAATATTAGAATTAGGAATGGAATGCACCGAATATCCGCCAAGAAGAAGAAGTGGAATATATGAAATTGGATGTATCGATTGTAACCAAAAATATGTTGGGCAAACTAGAAGATCTATACAAACGAGATTCAAAGAACATATAGCTCATTTAAAGTATGGTAGAACAGAAAAATCAAGTGTTGCCCAGCATGCTTTTGATAATAATCATAGAATAACAATTAAAAATTTAAAATTAATTCATAATATAACTGATAGGAGACTATTAGACGCATATGAAAGTATGGAAATTATTAAATGTAAAAATAGTTTATATAGAGATAGAGGGCCTATTCCGTGTAGTCCATTGTATTGGTCGATCAAGCGTGACTAGTGGGATCCCAGGATTGGTTCTTTTTAGTTCCGCTTGATTAAGCAAACAATGGTATAAAAGGGAGTTAGGTAGATTTTAATTTTAGTTTTAATCATCTCCTGATGATGCTAACATGGTTAGCGAAACGCGCGTCGAGTGCAAATATTCTGTTTCCGTATTGTGGATAAAACTCTGTTTTAGTGTAAATGAATTATTAAAAATTCACGATAAGGAGCATACTCGGGACAAATGTATATTGCAAACAAGTTGTCGCATGTCCAGTGTTGCTATTCACATCGTATAATACGAAAACTTTAAAGTAATGAAAATTTGGCGCCGTAGATACACAAATCAAAATTTTAAGGATGCGCGATTACAAAGTACCTAATCTACAATCGCAAAGAAACTCTATAAGTCCCATACAGTTCGCAACTTCTAAGTAATATCGTAGAGTGGCCGATCCATAATAATTTAAAATTAAAGAATATTTATTAATATTATTATTATAAACAACCAGTTGGGACCGCTATTCATGATTTTTTTTTAAGATACAAACGATGCATGGTGTAAATGTTTCAAATAGTGTCGATCTATTATTAAAGCTAGGCATCGAATACTTGTTCAGTTTCAGTTTTGAATTATTCCAAATCAATAATCCATTAATCGATTAAATTGTGTATAGTTTTGCGTATTCCGCTAATTTCCCTGGAAAGTTGCAATTGTTCAAATAGCAATATCTAGTTGCCATCGAATTGAGGGAAACCAAACTGAAAATTAGTGCACGTGGTCATAATTAATTTATTAATTTCCCGAAACGCTTATGGTAATATACTTCGACTAAAGTGGTTAATTAAAATAAATCTAATCAAGTGTATTGCATGAAATAAATGATTACATATAAAATTGCATACTATGTAACGCAATTTCGAATATTGCCTAGAAGTCTTTTAAATTGTTCATTATAAATGCATGATACTTATCTGGGAACTTTGCATACAATTCTACACCATGTTCGAATGTGTAACACTTTTATAAAGGGCCAAATTGCCTGGTTCAAATTGAAAATTTGGAATATTTAGCGACTTAAGTTACTTGACATATTTATAATCCATAAACCAGCTTTTAAGATATTAATGCAATAGTTTGGGTTTTTATAAATGTTAATATATAAACTATGTATTGTATAGTCAATTTATTGAATGACGCTGGGATTACGCGTTCACTAATTACAATGAAATATTGCCTAAAAGCATATTAAACATTCCTTTTTGATATCATAATGTTTGCACATTCATGAAACATCTCTAAAATCTATCCAATTACTCATGTTTATCTTCAAATTATGTATATTTTTTTTTTAATTAAAATTGATTTAAATCATTCGGCATTGTTATGTAAGATCATGGATGAAAAGAAATATATTATGGCCTTAGCAATGCAATCATATTTAGTTCATTTTTCTAACTCAAATATTAATATTACTTAAATCATTGTCCAACTGACTGCCATATTAATTTTTTTAATCACGAAATAGCTAATGATATGAAATGTTATTTATATCGGTGCACTGTGAAATGCTAAAATATACGTAGCCAATATTAATTAGAGCAGTAGTAGGAATTTTATATAAAATATCCGAAAGACTTGCCCTATTTGATTGTGGACGTTCTGGTTGGAAAAGTCTTGAAAAAAATCAAAGTATTGTGTACAAGGTGGCCCGTTTAAGAGGGGCCTATACCTTATCTCGAAAACTACGGGTGTTGGAAAAAAAATTTAAATACAAAAGTTGTTCCTAGTAAAATGATCTTTATTTTTTTTGTATTGTTTTAATCGTCACTTTTTTATATACAGGATGGTCAAAGAAAGTTACACTTTTTTAAATGAAACACCCTATATTTAATTACATTTTTGGATTATACTTAAAATTCTAAGCATATTTGATGTATGATATTATACCTCTAGAGTTAGTAGTTTCACAGATATAAACAGTTGAAAATCGGTACTTTGACTAATTTTCACCTTGGTAGCAAGAAGACCATTAGAGATGGAGTAAAATTAATTTCACATTCCTATCTTAACTTTTCAAGAGCTATTTGACGGTACTAATTGGCAGGTGGTACCATGGGTACCAAATCTGGTACCTCTGTAGGTACCATCAGTTAGCACCATCAGATAGCTCTTCGAAAGTTAATATAGGAATGTGGAATTCATTTTACTCCATCTTTAATAGTCTTCCTGCTACCAAGGTGAAAAGTAGCAAAAGTACCGATTTTCAACTGTTTATAGCTGTGAAACTACTAACTATAGAGGTATAACATCATACAACAAATATGCTTTGAATTTTAAGTAGAATCCAAAAATGTAATAAAATATAGGGTATTCCATTTAAAAAAGTGTAACTTTCTTTGACCGTCCTGTATATAAAAAAGTGACGATTAAAACAATACAAAAAAAATAAAGATCATTTTATTAGGAATAACTTTTGTTGTAAATATGTTCTATATTGTTGTGGAGGATTCATTCTTACCCTGGAATTGATTGCCTTTGGCTCCACAAATGATTGAATTTTGTTTGAATTGTTATAGAGCCACTTCGGCCCCGGCTCAAGGATGTAAACTGCACAAGTGCTTTAATTTTATTAAATAAAGATAAATGTGTTGCTTCAACTTCTGTAAGTTTCAATAGTACATGGTTACCTTTGCTAAAAACTGAAGTTGATAAGGGACACTTAAAAATTAACTAATCCTTTCAACAAAAATCATTAAATTCTTCCAAAGCGAATAACACCAAATTATATATATATATATATATATATAAAACTTCATAAACAAATTAATTTACCAAATAACACCTTATTATCAAACTAAATACCAGTTACCCAGTAATTAAATATGGCATTATAATTGTCATCTTGTCAAAGTCAGTTTAAAGCCTGACAATCTGCAAGAGCTTTTTACTGTTTTATTGTATTTGCTAACCATTTTCATTTTTAGTTTTTTGCTTTTCTTGAAAACGGTATCCGAATAGATACCGAATCGACGAAACTAGGTACACATTTCATTAGGGTCACTAAACTTGCACTTGTGCAGTTTACATCCTTGAGCCGGGGCCGAAGTGGCTCTATAACAATTCAAACAAAATTCAATCATTTGTGGAGCCAAAGGCAATCAATTCCAGGGTAAGAATAACTTTTGTATTTAAATTTTTTTTCCAACCCTCGCAGTTTTCGAGATAAGGTATAGGCCCATCTTAAACGGGCCACCCTGTACATGGTATTCCATTTGAATATTATTTTTTATGTTTATTAAGCATAATGTGAGCTTTCCAAAAATATAAAACTGTATACAATTATTTTTAAAAAGAAGTTAAAAGATTTTCCAATTGTATCTAATTAGTAGGTAGTAGGCCATGGCAAATTTGTTTGAAACAAAAAAGCAAAATGTCAAAAATTTTGGGGTTTTGTCAGTTTCTGATTATTAATACAATATTTTTGTTTTTATTGTGCTTCTATTTTACTATATACTATATTTCATTATGTTTTTCAAGAGTGGCAGTTTACGAAAATCATGAAAAGTATGATATGTTGGTTTGTTTTATACAACTACTGAAAACCCCAAGAAGCTTGAAGCGACATTTTTTGTTTATAAAAAGAGGAATTTTTGAATACGAGGCAATGTCATTAAAAACCTATTAATGTCCAACCTTAGCACTTGTCAAACTGACATTAATGTTTATTTGTTTATTCGGTTTGTCTCAGCCCAAGAAACTTAATGGGGTCACATTGAATAAAATGTTTAGAATTAATTGACTGACAAAAAAAACATGTTCAATAGTTTGTTTTTCACATATTGCTAATTATTATAAAAGGATCAGGTGTTCTGCTATTGCAGTTCTGTGTAAGTTAAAATATTAAATTATACGGTGAAAACTAACATACAAACTGAACTAATTTAGTCTATAATAATCAGGTAGTTATATTGCAATAAATATATACAATTTAAATAGTAAAAAGCAAAACGAAATAGAACACTTCACTAATTACTGCGTCGAGAATCAGTTTTCCAACCTAACACTGAATTATATTAAAGTTGTCCAGTATCCAATGTTCAATTAAGTATTTCAATCAAAATCAAGAATCACTGCAGTTAATTAAGGAATTAATTTAGTTAAATCAAATGACAAATTAATAAATGAAGTTAATTAGTGTACAATAAATTGAATGAATAAATAACAAAGTAATTAGTGAAGTAAATCACCAACTATTAGCTGAATGAGAGATTAGTTCAATGATATTAATCAACAAATTAATCAACGAAGTAAATCGCCAACCATTAATCGAATAAAATAAAATAATTAAATGAAATTAATAAACAAAATTAATTAGTGTGGTAAGTCACTAACTACTAATCAAATAGTATAAAGTTAATTCAATGAAATTAAATAACAAATTAATTGGTGAAGTAAGTCACCATCCATTAATCAAACAATGTCAGCTTGCCTTAATGAAAATTCAAAATAAAAGTAGGTAAGCCAAATTAAAATTCAAAAACTGAAGATAGGTTTAGGCAATATGGTAATTAAAGCGGTATTAAGTTCAAATAAATAAAAAACACAAAATAATGTAGGTAAAATCCAAGCAAACAGCCCTATTAAATATTGGTATAGAGCGATTATATTCAATTGAGTACGTATTATTAAATAATAATAGCAAAAACATAAAACGTCTAAAACACTAGACACAATTCACTGGCAGTACCTGTGGCCAGCGCAGCAGTTCAATACAACACCTGCAGTTAATTATTAATTACTTGAGCTTAATTATTTAAGCGAGGGAAAAGTGCATTGGCACAATCCAAGGTCAGTAAGATAATTAAGAAACTAACTCCTTAATTTAATCTTGCATAATATCAAAAATATATAATATAATAATATAAGGCATTGATAACCCCCAAAATGAAAATATCATCTTATAAAGAGTAACCCCTTTCATACTTTAGAGTTAAATTACGTGAAGTTAGCCAAAATGTGCCTCCACAGGCATTTTGAATAATGTAACGAAGCCCAGTACAGTACGAGTAGCAAAATTACTATAAATTATAAAAATAATCAGTAGGTTACTTTTAAAAGATATTTATAGTTTAACTAAAGCATTAGAAACTATATTTTAGATAGAAGTTTGATTAAGGTGGTCAAATCAGAGAGTAACATAGTAGAAAAAATTCTAATTTACAAATTGTTAGATTAGAGATAACATTTTAAGTTTAATTAGATATATTAAGACCACTTTGCAACTAGAAGATAACATAATTTTATGCTATTTGGCCATCATAGACTATCCTAAGCGGAAATATAAGTTTTTTCGTTAGGAACATAAAATTCATGAATAGATTCTTTAAATACTGTTAAATATTTACCTCAATTCAATGGGAATGTTTCTAGAAACTAGGTTTTTTGCTACTAATTCATCAAAAATGCAGACAGGCAAATAAAGATAAGATAAACAAGAACCCATTTGTATAGCCTTAGCTCAAAATCCTATGAAAAATTCCAGATGCGAGCTATCGACCGGTTCTACCCAACGACCGTAGGAAACTGACTTGGCTGTGGCGCATACACCTCTACCAAATATCCCTTCAAGAAAACTTCAAAAACGTACTAAACTTGCTAGTTCAAAACCAGCACTAGGTAGTGTGAAATTTTGCACATTTAAATACGTATATCGAGACTAAACAAGAAAATAACCGATATATGGTCCCAACCAAACCGGCCAACATCTATGCGAATCATAATCAAGAATAATTAATTAAATTAATACATTGTTACAATGATTTTAGTACAATTAGACGACGAAATAGTACCAACGTTGTTTTTGAATAACCGCGGTTAGTACTCCATCTTACACATGTCGCATGAATCTCGATTTCGTGTTGAAAATATTAAGCAGGTACCAGGCTGGAAATTTACTGCATTCAGAGGTACAACTGAAAGTCGTGTCGAAACTCGATCAAATATTCGAGAACTATCTGGCAACGAAAATGCATATCAAAAGTGCGAAATATAAACCAAATTTAAGCTAATTTTATATATGCGAAATTTAAAGTGTTACATGCCTTCGTGTGCTGAAATGTGTAATTTTGATTTTATTGCTTCAAAATTCCATCCACTTTATAAAATAAAATATTGTAATAATTGAGATTAGGAGTAGAAGGAGTCTATAGTCTGTTACACTGTTGAATCATGGTCACGGAATATCAATGAAAGATGACGTTGATAGATATCGCCTGAGCTGCATATTTTGCGTGGGCGATTTAAATTTTAGAACTAACTAAAAAATATGTAAATCGGTTGAAATGAACCAATGTATTAAATTACTGAAGCGGCTAGTTCAATTTAGGACATATTTACTAGTCACATATTACTATTTCTTTCTGGAATCCGGTCAAACCATCACGTAGCGGAAATAGCCCACTTTATTTCCATCGTTATGTGTCGAGAACTTTGCATGGACATGCCAACTGATACTTATAGAAACCCAAACTAAAAGTACCCAATTTGTATCGAAGGACCATATGCGATTTAATCCGATCGAAAAATATTTTGTTATTGTCCACTATCAATACACAATATTACCTTAATCATACAGGATAATGGATATTGGTTTTATCTCGATGATCTGGACATGATACGGACCTTGTCTAAATAAAAATTATTCACCATTTATTATACATTAATTAAATTTACCAAAATTTGCCCAGTCCCCAAGATAAACACTGATAACTGTTAAACTCGATTTATTCACACAAATTCAATTAATTTACGTTCAATATAAAGCCATAATTGCATTAGTTTTACTGACAATCCAAACTGATTATTTAATAAAGCCATCACAGAATAATACATTATTCGAAATCCCCGAGTGCTATGGCTTTTTCTATTTTGTTAATTAACTATATTGTAACGCAGTAGGGCATGCATAAATAATGTAAACCTAACGGTGAACGCGCAAAATGTCAAATTCTGCAGCGCGCTAATTTCACAGGTGGCCAGTTTTGGTTACGCAGAAACCCGGCCATAGAGCTTGCTTTTGATTTATACACGAGAAAAAAGTGATTGCGTGGCATTTGCCGTTACCACAGCTTTAGCCTGTATTTTTTACCGGAGTAATACATTGCTAATACGAGGGAATTTGTCACAAATTGAGTATGAGCTAGTAATGAAATTATTAGCATGTGAATATTTCACACGCAACAAATGCACCCGAGTGTGTGTTCTGAATTTAACTTAAAATATCCTACTATACCTCTACGGATTTTCACTAATGCACATTGATTTGACTATGTTATTTGCGTATTTGATTGAAGCCTATAAACAAGAATATGGCCATCTGATAGATAGATAGATAGATAGATGGATAGGTAGGTATTTATTTGATCCCGAGCGCTACAAAGTTACAGAAAGGAGCACGTCTAAAAAAAATTACAATAAAAAAGTGATCAAAAATACAACGACTAAAATATGGCGCATTATTACCTTACAACAAAAATGTATATGTATATAAGAAAGTATACAAAACATAACACAAAAATATTTAAGTAACATAACATAAAGAATCAACAAATAAATAAATCAAACGAAGTCAGCGTGCGACATTAACCCAAATAATATACACTGATCAAAACGAAAAAAGAGCCACTTATAAAAATGTTCGTGGTAAATGTAGTTATCTAAGATAAGGTATAATTTTTTTATATACTTACATCTAAGGCTTTTCGCGGAAAGTATAGTATACTTTTTGTTATTTGGCTGTAAAACCTTTTGTGGAAAAAAATTAAAAGTAATTAATGTGTTAAATGCGATTGATGCTTTTATTGACATCGAAGATAGAAAATGCTTTAAGAATAAAACTAATAGCGTGTATGAGCTCCTCTAACTCGTCGAACTTCTGCACTACGTCGAAGCATGCTTGCAATAACCTTTCGAATTATTTCTTGGCCTAGCTGTTCCCATTCTTCCACAAGAACTTCCTCCAGATGTTGTTAGTTTCTTAGGAGCTGACGAACGATCAGGCGTTTTCCAAGTGTATCCCAAAGGTGTTCGATGGGATTTAAATCGAGACTCCTCGCTGGTTATGGATTATAACTTGAATATTGTGGCCAGTAAGGTAATTTTGCACTATACTGGCCACGTGCGGTCTCGCATTATCATGCTGAAGGATAAAGTCTGAGCCCATATTTTCAGCTAATGGTACAATATGTGGCTCAATAACTTCGTTGAGGTATCTCTGTGCCGTCATTGATCCTTGACGAACAACTACAGGAGCAGTGCGGCCGTTTAAAGTTATCCCTCCCCAAACCATAATTGAGCCTCCTCCAAATGCCTGCCTTTCTTGAACTGTGCAATCGAAAAAGCGCTCATTTGGTCGTCTCCAGACTCTAACATGTCCATCAACATGATTTAAAAGAAATCTGGACTCGTCAGTAAACATCACGTTACTCCATTGTCCTATGGTCCAATTAATGTGTTTTTCTGCAAATACGCGCCTGGCTCTACGATGTGCTGCACTCAATGGGGGTACTCTAGCTGACCCTTTTGCATTCATCCTATGTTCGTGAAGCCGATTACGTACAGTTTGAGTACTTATTCTTGTACCCGTAGCTTCTGCCAACTCATTTTGTAGTGTTCGAGCAGTATTCCGACGTTCCCCTACGGCCAAAAGTTGTAGAAATCGATCTTCTTTAACTGTAGTTGCCCTACGACGACGCGGATAAGGTTGTCTTCTAACAATTCCACAGATTTCGTATCTTCTCCAGGCTCTATTTATCGCAACACGGCTAACGTTTAACATTTCTGCAACACGCCGTCCTGAGTAACATTCTTGAATCAAGGTAATTGCCCTAGGAATTTGAATCTCCGTTAGATATACTCTACGCCTTCGTGGCCTTCCAAGCACATCAACATTCATCGTTAATTCTAAAAACTCTTGCGTGAATATCGAGAGATATTCAAAAGCCGAATAAAATCTGTGATTCTAAAGGTACTTTTTTTTTTTATCCAATGGCAGATAAACGGAGATAAAAATATTGTTCGTTTTTATACTTTATAAAAACTATATGTGTCTACTAGGTGGACATACATTTTTAACTTTATTCTTAATGTAGTAAAGAAATTATACTTAATTAAATTAGTGGCTCATTTTTCGTTTTGATCAGTGTATTAGTTACAATTGTTTAAAAATTCCGAAATGGAATACAAATCACGATGGCATAGTTTTTTTGTTAATAGTCTTTTGAAGCTTCTCTCTGATAACCTATTCAAAGTCAGAGGTTTGTATAATTGTAGGCCAACAAAAATTGGGTAATTTTTTAAATATTCGTGGTTGCGTCGCTGAATACATAATTTGTCCTGGTATCTTGTGGCATGATAATGAAAATCTCCATTAACAACAAAGTTAGATCTATTTTTATGAACATATGTTAAAATATTAAGTAGATAAATGGAAACTACAGTTAGTATTTTATATTTTTCAAATGTGTCCCTACAACTAGCGATAAAGAGTTGATCGAACATGAGTCGGAGGATTCGTTTCTGTGCAATGAGTACCCTCATGACATCACGAGTCCGTCCCCACATAACAATGTTGTATGATATTGTTGAATAAGCTAGAAATAATAAGCATAGAGGGAGGACCCAAATCGGATCCCTGGGGCATTCCAGATGTGCTGGTATAAGCTCTGGACCTGAATCCCTGCAGGGAAACAAACAGTGTCCGACCTTTTAAGTATGACTTAATCCACCACAGGAGACTGTCATGTACAGCGATCTTAGCAAGCATCCGAAGAAGTATATTATGACTAATTTTCTCAAGAGCTTTACTGAAGTCGGTATACACAGCATCCGAATCTGGTTATCCAAGATGCTGTACAAAAGCTCACTATAAGTGATCAGATTAGATTCGAGAGCTCAACCGGGATAAAACCGTGTTGTTCCAGAAAAATAATATTTTTGACCAGTAAAAAAATATATTTGGGGGTATATAGGTGAGCTTTTCAAATATTTTGGGAAGGGCTGAGATTTTACATATAGGACGGGTCTACCACTCTTAAAGATTGGAACAACCGCGGCCTCCTTCCAGATATTCGGAAACTCTCCAAGTCTCAGAGATTGATTGAAAAGTTGTATGAGAGGCTTATACAAGGATTATGCACAATTTTTAAAAAAGACTGCCGGAACATTATCTGGCACCGATCCGTTTCTGGAGTCAAGATTTCTCAAAGCCCCCAGCACATCTTCAGTTACTTGTGCATGGTGCAAAGTATTATTGCTCATACATTCGGGCAAATTATTCTGATCAAAAAAATGTTGGTCAGGTTCAAAAAACTACAAAAAAATCTGAAAATAGCTCAACTATCTCGTTACCATTAGCAGCTATAAGGTGCCATGACTTTCGTTTTGCTGGTGTTGATTTTAGTCCAAACCATTTTCCAATTTGTTTAACTCCGTCTACAACACGTTGAAGGTCCTCGGGAGAGTTCGCCAATCTAGCAGTATCGTCCACATATCTAATATTATCAATCGGAATTCCATTGATCTTGATTTCTCCTTTTCCAGAGATAATTGAAACACCTTTTCTACATAGATATTGAACAGGATTGGTGACAAGATGCATCCCTGACAGACTCCCCTGGATATATTGAATGTCCCTGTAGTAGTTAATTCATTATTAATTTTCACCTCTGCAATCTGTTGCCAGTGTAACTGCTGGGTTATTATAATGTCTTTATAGTCTATATACCAATCTCATATGATTGGGATTATCTTGCGGTATGGGCCATGTATATAGACGTCTAGGGGTTTGCTTGTAATAAGTGTTGTTAATTACCAAATTTTCTTGTTTACAAAACTGAATTAGCATTTCGCCCTGATCGTTTTTCTCATCCAGTCAGAATGCACCCACGACATCCATATTTCCTTTTCCCACTTTTGCGTTAAAGTCTCCCATAACAATAGTAATTTCATCACACTTCAACGAGTTTAGCAGTTCCTGAACTTAGAATTTTTCAATGCCAGCATCTGATTTATCTGCTGTGGGCGCGTATACTTGAATGAGGTTAAGATTGATTGGTCTAGCATTAATTTGTAGGAGTATAATTCTGTCCGAAATGTCAGCCGCATTGCGTACAGACTTTCTAACATGTTTAGTGATCATAAAACTTACACCGTTTCGATGGTCTTGGTTGCTATTTCCGGAGTAGTAGAATGTGACTCTCTGTTTTTTTTTTCATATTCCGCTGCCTAGCCATCCACCTTTGCTAACTCCTAAAATATCAGCATCAAGTCGCTTCATGTCCCTTACAGCATTATCGAGTTTGCAGGTCGCAAAAAGAGTTCTGGTATTCCATGTACTGATTCTTTTGTTAGTCTTCATCACGTCATGTCGGGGGATTCTTAGCACCCTCTGATGATTTAATATTTGCCCGGAACCGAAGGCCGTTCTGAAATTGTTTCCTGATATGATAAGAGAGTTTTTGGACAAGGGATGGATAATGCGGTAGTTTCCCTTTTGCTTTCCGTATCGCAGTACCAACCATCCGACTGTTTCAGTTTCGCCGGTGGAAGTCCAGTTTTATTGTCATTTCAAGGATTAATTCCTCCGTGCCGCGAGCTGGTAATGATGATCGCTGCTGCTCTTCATCATGCTAGTTTTGGTCCGCCTCGAGTATTTTATTTCCTCGGTAACATCCATATCTGGAAAGCATTACCCTATCCGGAGAGGCGCCCAATGGGGCACGATGATATGATAACTGTTATGTTTGAGTTGGCTGCCCTGCATGGAGTCAGCTGTTAGACAGTTGCGTCGGGGATGTGAGATTCGATGTAGCATATAGCCCTGTTTATAGTATTTATCTGGCTATTTACGTGTTCTAATCAAGTTATTAAATGAACTAATTAGTGTATCTGTTCATAGTGAACCCAAACTTAACAATAACATGATAAACATAATGATAAACATGCTTTCAAAATGGTAAAGGAATGAAAGAATAACTTTTGTGACAAAAATTCGAAAACAAAATATAACACTATGTTTTTTTTCAAAATTGTTATTCACAAATGACATTTGTCATTTTCAAGTAAAGGCTTTTTGCAAATTTTCTTTACCTCAGTTTAATTGACCCGAAATATGCTGTCCTATTTGTCAATATGACGGTATTATAATTATTCAAAAATCCACACATTTTTTTGCATTTTAATAGTTTAGCTGAATAACGTATATCACAATTTTCCAAACAATGAACCAGCAATAATCAAGTATTATTGCAATGACTGCGAATTAAAATAAAATATACACTCATTCACGTGGGAACCCCTGAAAAGCCCTTTATATCCCCACTTCAAACTTAAATTTAGGCCGGGGTTTAATGCTTACGCAGGGTAGTTATACATTTTTTATTTAAACAAATATTATTTTCAATGATCATTTAATATTGAACGATTTGTAATATTTATAAATTATAAAATCAAGAAATAAACAATATCATTTTTAAAATGTTAGTAATTGTGAAGGATTCTACAGCATTATTAATTTTCTTTAAAAAGTTTCTTGTTTGACCTAGAATATTAAATGATGTTTTTTTTCCATAAATCAAACAATTAGTAATTTAATAATATAGGAGCTGGCCAAGAAAAGATGACATTTGAATATTCGCTTTCAACCGGTCTGGGGATGCTTCAGAATTCTCCCGAAATTTAATTAAAACTGCCGAGTCGAGACGACTTTATAAAACTCATGATTAAAACATCTCCTAAATCGAAGAAGGCGCCTGCCAGAATGCTTGTCGCCAATCTTAAAAGCTAACTTGCTAATTCTGCTTTGTTTACGAGCAGCATTGTTTAGTCGCTTACTAAACAAAGTTTGGTGGGAAGTGGTTTAAAAGTACATCCCAATTTGTACTTGAAATAATTTTCATTTTCTTAAAAATACAAATGAAAAGCAGGAATTTATTATTTGTTTTGATTAAAACAGTGTTTTATACCCAATATCGAATAATTTTTTTTGCACTTGACGCGCGTTTCGATAACCACGTTAGCATCATTAGGAGATGACAAAAACAGTTTTAGTCATCTCCTAGCATGCTAGCATTGTTAGCGAAACCACGTCGAGTGCAAAAATCTTGTTTCGGTATTGTGAACAGAGCTCTATTTTAGTGCATTTTGCCGAATGTTCCAAACCCCTACATATTTGTATTAGTACATAAAAAATATAACTTATATCAAGGGTATAGAGAAGCAATTTGTTAAGTTTAGGTATGTATTCTCTAAACGTCCCTACACACGCAGTGCTTTGCTGGGAGCGATCTACAGCTACAGATTTTCTCGTAGAGTATATTCAGAAATATTAGAAACCGACTAAAACCTCGAAAACAGGCTAGAGTTGATTTTTATATGGGCATAAATACTTAGTTAAAACTAAGTTCTTTATCACTAAACTAAATCTGTTTAATCTGTGATCCAGATTAATAACTAATTTTTCTGTTGCAGTTGCATTTTTAAGACATATATAGATTTCTCTATTTCCTTTACATGTTTTACACAATTTGCCCAGTTAATTTGAGACATTTTTTCCCTTCTCTATCAATTAAAGTTAATACACTAGAATTAAGTCTAGGTGAAATATTATTACGACGAATTCCTGCTTTAAATGGTACCATATTTGCTCAATGGGGTTGAATGTACAGAGGTAAGGTGGTAACCTGCAATACTGTGTAACCCATGCTTTCTGTTTTTCAATAGACAAACTTTTAAACTCTTTTTTTGTATATTTTTCATGAAAATATATATCTTTATCGTGCATATCTTCTTCTTCTTAACCCGCCATCTCTGCACAAAGTTGACGATCCATCTGGCAATCATAATTTTTGAAGTTGCAGCTCTAAAGATATCTGTCGATGTGCATTCAACTATCTCGTCAGATTATTCTATCAAAAGTTTTGCCTTCTTCCAACCGATCTCTTGTCCTAAATTTTGCCCTGAAGCTCATACTTTTCTTATCTCATTACATGCCCTATATAATCTGTTTTTCTTTTCTTGATTTTTACTGAAAGTTCCAGCAGCTTCCTCATCCGGACAAAAACTTCCACATTTGTCAGTTTGTGCACCCGCGATATTTTCAGTATGCGTTGATATAGGTACATCTCAAACGCCTCTAGTTTCTTTTCAATAGTTGAATCAAGAGTCCATGCTTCACAACCATAAAGCAGCACGGATAATAAATAGCACCTAATCATACGTATTGTAAGCTCTAGACTGATTTCAGACCTCGTGAAGAATATCTTCATTGTAATGATTGCTTTCCTTTGCTTGCTCAATTCGTGATCTGATCTACCTTTTTTGGTCTCATTGATTATTAATAGTTGTTCCCAAATATTTAAAGGCCTTAACTTGTTTTACCCTCTTTTCATTTATAAGTGAGTTAGCATTTACTTCGGTTTTTGGGAATATAAGCAACTTAGTTTTTGATGTATTTATTTGGAGGCCAACTCTCACTGTTGTACTATCCGGTCCATCATAAGCTGTAGGTTTTTTATATTATCTGATAGCATTACGGTGCCATCTGCATATCTAATGTTATATTTATGCTGACACCATTTATCTTAAGGCCTTTTACATCATCACTCAAGGCTTCTCTGAATATAGACCGTGCTGACAGGATACAACAGGGCTGTTACCTGTCAGCACTGCTATATTCAGAGAAGCCTTGAGTGAGGATGTAAAAGACCTTAAGATAAATGGTGTCAGCATGAATATAACATTAGATATGCAGATGGCACCGTAATGTTATCTTTTAGCAATAGCTTCCGATGTTTCGTTCTCTATTCTAATTTCTGCCGTTTGGTGCCAGTAAAGGTGCTTCGCGGGATCCAAGACCCTTTCTAAACCCAAATTGAGTCCTGTCCACCCCGATGTCACATTTTTTGTAAATACGTGTGCGTATTATTCTTAGAAATATCTTAAGGATGTGGGACTCGCAGTTTGAGGTATTTTGTTTTTTTTTTGGCAGAATTATAAAGATGGATCTTAATCAGTCTGAAGGTATGGTGTTATTTTTACGAGTAGTGTTAAATAGTGACGCCAATATCTCCAATCCTTCACCTTTTTTATCTGCTATCAGTTTAATTACATCAGCATGGATGTCATCCGGACCGGTTGCTTTTCTACTCTTTGTGCTTTTCTGGCATGAATGACTTCGTTTTTTTTATTGCTGGACCTTCTTCGTTAAGTTCCCAATCTATAGTTGGAGGCGATTCAGGATTGTTATCATACATATAGTCTTGAATTTTAGCTGTTAGATCGTTTGAAGAGGGTCCTTTATTTAATTGTCAATATTAAGCAATAATTTAGTTTAAAACCAATCTTCAAATAGCACCGCTGTTGGGTCGTCATGACAGTCAACACAAGAGTCTCTAGTGTGAGAGAGACGAGGCATTCGGCACAAAACCCTTTTCAGGTCCAACATGTAAAATCCTAATTCTTTTACCGCGGTTTGATGGTGCACGTCTCATACTTACCGCTAGAATCATCACATCCACTAATTGGGGGTGTCATGGATATCAAACTACTTTTCATCTGAATAAATTATTGCCCTATGTTATCGAAAAGGGATTTACCTATCTTCTTGGAAAGCCGCTTGAGTGCAACCTGTTCCAAAAAAAGCAAGGAAACCACGCCCTCAAACTATCAATATATATGCTTGCTTCCAATAATCACCAAAGTCACGAAACGTGTAATCAGCAACTACGAAAGTAACTCGAGACCGATTAGCGATAACAAATATGCCATTAGCAAAGAGAGATCGACAGGACGGCTTATACTGCTCTTATATGGAGTAGGGTAGTTGAGAGCTACGGAAAATCTCGAGCAATTGCGTTGGATATTTCGAAGGCATTCGACATACTTTGGAATGGCGGATTGCGCAACAAATTTCCGTCCTTCGGACTGCCAGCTGGCTTATCAGTTTCCTTAAGAACCGATTTCTGCACATTGAAGTAGATGCATACATATCAAATACATTCACCATTAATGCGGGCGTGGCTCAGGGCGCAATACTTTTATCAACTATATTCCTCATGACCTGCTGACCGAAACCAATAATTCTGTATACAGTTTTGCGATGTTAGTAGCTTTGTCTCCCAATTTAGATCAGAAAAACCTTTACCAACCACTGAGACTTATCACCACTGACAGGATGAGCTTACAACAATTAATCCAGATCTGGAGAAAGTTCGAACTTGGTGCGACAAGAATTTGATCTAGTTTTATGCAGCAAAAAGCCAAGCAGCCACATTTACCAAGGGAGCGAAGCGGCTAGCGCTGACATAATTGTGGCAGGATCGACCATTCCTTCATCCTCTCAAATTGGACTATTGAGTGTATCGCTCAACAGCAATATGCCCTGGCATAACCACGTTGCTAACATCGCAAAATATGCATATGTCATTGGACGTGGTTTCATTATACAC
>MU182632.1:503255-545847 GCA_016904865.1 Pissodes strobi | reverse complement strand
TTCTAAAATGGTCTTGGATAAAGATGCAAACTAAAAATTTATATTCAAAACGGAATGATATTTAAAGCCATTAAATATAACGGACGATGTGTGAAACAATAAAGCAAGGACTCGGTAATGATTTGCGAAATGGACCAATAAAATAATCCAGTAATAGTCCATTTCGTGTGGTCGTTTGGCTAGAAGTGAACTTTTATACCCTGAGCTAAACGGCCAATTTTGCATAGAGTCGTTTGTTCTCTTGGCCAATTGAATAAAGATAAAACTGGCATAAATTTTTAGGAAATACCGATTTATTTAAAACATACATCATCCTTTTTATTATATTATGCATTTAATAACCATATTTAAATTTTACGTCATTCCAGCAACGATATTTGATAGCATATCATATACCATATACCTAATGTAGTACAAGTATATTCCATGTTCTGCAGTCCATATTATTTATGTAGTTTATCAAAGGTTTTTTCCTTTATACGACACGGTATATTTTATTTCTAATAAAATGTTCTTTACCAAATTTGTTCATATCACAGGCTAACAAAAATTTGGGTTATTAAAAAACGCTGAAATTCTGCAATCTGGGCAAGAACGTCTATGGATGATTTGAGATTTCTTATACACTTAACCACTAAATTAAGTCTTAAACGCGATCAGTATTTATGTGAACACTGCATATTAAGCTTTCATACTTGTATATATTAGCTAAGGCAGCATTATTTCTTATACAGGGCGAGGCGGGAGAAATGGGCCAAAATATAGGGGTGTAATCTACACGTCAAAATAATAATAAAAATCTCATATGTTGTTATCCGATTTTCATTTGTCTTAAAGTTATAGCGTAAACACAAAATTTCCTACATTAACATTGTTTTAAATAAATCGTTGGTTTAGTAACTGTTCAAAAATACCGCCTTTGACTTCTAAACATGTCCTGCTTCGTTTGGGAAGGGCACGCGTTGCTCTTCGGATTGATGATGTCTTTCTTTCATATTGAGTGCAGCATTTCGAATGCTTCTAATAAATACATCCCGATTATCGACTTTCCCATAAATTATAGCCTAACGGCGGCATGCCGTCGGTCGATCTTGGAGGTCAACTAACACGCCCACAGCGACCAATCCAAACCCCTGGAAACCTTTGGTCCAAATGTTGCTTGACCCGACTATCGAAATCGGCAGGCGCTCCGTTGTGTTGATAATTCTGGTGTTAAAATGAATCTCCTCCAGCCATTCTTGTAAATCATTTTGTAAAAAATTTAAGTAATGATCCCCTGTAAGACGATTCTCCAAACGAAACGGGCCAAATACATTTTTATTGATCATGCCACACACCACATGTTTACCGAAAATTTGCGTTAAAAATTACTTTCGACTATTGCGTGGGGATTTTCGTCTTACCATACATGGGAATTTCGAGTATTATTTATGCCTTCACGGGTGAATGTTGCTTCATCAGTAAAAGTATATGCGGTACAAGATGACGATTATTATTTATCCACTCACAAAACTGCATACGGTTGACGAAGTCTTCAGGTTGTAGGTGCTGTACACGCTTACAGCGTACGAGTATAACCCTTGCTCGTGAAGCATATTGATCACTCTTTTTTGCGGAACTCCCAACTGAGTTCCAATTCTTCGTGAGCTGGTCGTTGCATCTTCTTCTTCTAATGCTAAGATATTTTCTATTTCTTCTAAATCCTGTCTTATGGCTCGTTCGGATGTTACATTAGCACTTGGAAGTATCCCAGTTTCACGCAGTTTGTTAAAAGCTGATAAAGGCCTTTCTGTTCGGTGTTCTCTGACGAGGGAATCGTTGTCCATATTCTTTAGAGCATTCCCATTACAAAAACCATATTGGCATATTCAATATGGTATTTTATAAGGTTTAAATTATTCAAACCCAAAAATAAACGGTTAGTCAATGTCACGTTTTATACTGACATTAACAGGACTGTGACAGTACAAAAATTATTACTTAAAATTAGGAAATGAACAACCATTTATTACAGGAGAGCTAAAATTTATGAGGCTGGTTCAAAGATGACGTGTATGTGTATAAAGTAAAAGTCGATCATCGGGATGCATTAATTAGAAAGGCATCAATCAATCAGAAGAGCAACGCTCGACGAAGCTGGAAATGGCTAGAAGCAAAGAATAAAGAAGAGAAAGGAAGGAGCTTGTGCGCCGTTTGACACTTAATACGTGCGACGAAGTCCTGAGACACCGAGGAGGCTGCGGAGGAACCATAATATGTCACATTCTGACGTTATGTTTTGTTGCTTCCTACGTTTTAATAGTCTACGTTTCTTGTGTTTAAAGCTATTTTTGCGATTTACTTTAACTTGGAACATTGTTTATTTGTTTAGTAATATTATTGCAGATAAAGCGTTAGTTCATATTGTATTTATATAGATATTTAGTGGTAAAAGTGTGTATTTTGGACTAAAGAAGCAAAGTAAACATGGTTACTTGTGCAGCTTGTGATCTTTCGAAAACTCCAACAAATTCAGAATTTGGAATAATATTTCATCGGTAAGTAGGTATTTTACCCCTTATTTTTCTGTTTTTTACCATTTGATAAAGCAAAATTATAAATTGTCTAATTGTCAACAAATAGGTGACAGACATGAGCGTACCCGTCAAAAATATAGCAATAAAAATCAATTTTTGCAAGAATATTGGATAGTGCTAAAAGTAATACTTGTCTTTTATACTTGATATGTTAAAGTTTATTCTGCTAATAAACTGCTAAAATTAGTTATTTGAATATATTTGGGCATTTGAAATGCAAAAATAAGCAAAATATGGTTAAGAATAGTGCGTAAGTTTTGAAGGGTGCTTCTTCAATAAAATTAATCAAGTTTTTAATAAGAAGCACACTTCAAAACTACCCCACTATTATCTAACCATATTTTGCTTATTTTTGCATTTCAAATGCCCGAATATATTCAAATAACTAATTTTAGCAGTTTATTGGCAATATAAATTTTAACAAAAATTGCAAAAATTTATTTTTAATGCTATATTTTTTACGGGTACGCCCATAATTGGATCTGTAACCTATTTTTTAACAATTAGGCAATTTATAATTATTTTGCTTTATTAAATGGTAAAAACCAGAAAAATATGGGGTAAAGTAGGTACCTACTTAGCGATGAAATGTTATTCCAAATTCTGAATTAGTTGGAGTTTTAGAAGGGCCACTAGCTGTAATCATTCAAGGTGGAAAATGACAAGTCATTATCAAAAATATTTAATGTTTTACGACTAAATTAAAGTTATTGACAATATATCGTGCAACGCAATATTTAATTAAATTACTATGGCATTTTTTTCAAACTCTTTCTGAACATGTATTAAAACATTTATGCATCTTAATATTAACAATTCACTGTCGCTTGTTCAAGAACAGCTGAGGCTCATCTCATTTGAGCCTTGTCTCCTAGATGAACCGTCACATATATTTTGTCGTCAAAATGGAGGCCATTATAACAGAAATTCATGTTATATGTAATATTTCAACTATCACTAGAGGTTCAATTGAAACGAGAATAAGCTGATGTACAACCATGCCTCGGTATAAATAAATGTACGGTAACACTGGAAACAAATTTCGAATTACGCCGACAGCGTTTGCCATCGGAGCGAATCCAGATCAATCCGGTTCGTGACCTGCGGTGGACAAACGCCTTGAGATTGTTTACTGCTGCGTCGCGTTTTATCATGTATCAAATAGTAACCAAGGAAAGCGCATCAGTGAATAATTTTTGAATCTCTCCGGAACGTTGGGCCCGATACACTGTTTGCGGCTGCAGGTGTGCGGCGGCTTCTGCGTTTGATGTAAAAACATCAAAACGATTTTGCTGAGTGGCTCTACTCTGACCAGGCCTTAGATGTACTCAAAACAATTTTTTACACTAACTTTCTATTTTTAGCATAAAAATTATCGGTAATTTTTAAAGTGCAATTATTTATAAAAATACTTTACTGATTAGAGTTAGTATTGCCTTTAAGAATTGCATTTGATTTACTGTAAATAATATTGTGATAATGTACACTACCCATATAAGTAAGACTTAATTATTTTACCATTACCATGTCCTGTAATCTTATTAACTGCTGTTCGCCAATACTTTTTAGCAGTAGCTCTTCCTGAGTGACTTGTAACTTTAAAATTTTTAATACGAATACCAATTTTGCATGCTGCAAACTTAAATCAGGTAGAAATAATGGTGTTTAACTTAAAAAAGTTTTCATTAAGGGTTAAGAATAATCAGTCACTTTTTATACATTTACTTTTATTACGTAACTTATGGACGGGATACACTTTTTATTTAGTTATATTTGCAATGAGCCAACCCCCTTGGGGTATCTTCAAGAAAATTGGATTATATGCTACTATCTCTTACTTTCCAGAAAATACTTAACGGAACCTGCAGATTCTTCCCTACCCCCCCAGTCTAGATTGTGTAATACAACAAAGAAAAATAAACAGTTTAATATTATCAAGAGTATCCTTATCTCACATCTAAATGATTTCCTCATATCTTTTATTATTCAATGACGACGCAGTTAATTTCCTTTTTGGGGAATCTTTTTGAAGTTTTCGTCGTTTACGAGAATATTTTTGCAACTGCTTGGAATTAAGCAGCACTTTGTATACAGTCCTCAGGATTTTTCTTCTTCATATGAAAACCGTAACCCTCTTTTGGCTAACTGTTCGGGAGAAACATTTTTATCAATCAGTAATATACATAGAAATAGGACTCCTAGAAGGCTGATAGAGTGAGAAGTCCCTCACGGAGAAAGGGAGAAAACAATAGGGGTTGGGTGATAATACGCTTGCGCGGGCATGTAAATAAGGACCTATATTTACTTGCTTACATGCAGTTTATATAACAACACCGTTGCCAAACTAGGAGAAATTTACCGTTTTATGTGTATTTTAATTAGATGACTACTGAAAAACGTAGGAAGTAAACCCCGAAACGGAATTTTTTTAAATCTGTTTCATATTATAAATTTACCGTAATATTTTCGAAGTATATGTTGCTAAGATTTTTGATTATGTTAATAATTTTTGTGTTACGTTAAAACCTAGTACTTTACATATCTTATACTTGGCAACGTTGCGAGATTGCAAGGACGTGGACCCGATCGGACGCCATCATGAATTCTTGTTTTCTTTGCTTTTCGACTTTCGTTGTTCAGTTTTGTAAAGAGTTCTTGTGTTTTTTATTATTGCCGTGTGCTTGATAGTACTATAATTCGTTTTCGGTGTTATTTGTGAAAAATGCCTTCAATTTAATACTCAACATGCCCTTATACAGACAGGCACGCGCAAAAGCTACGAAACTCAGCGTTTCTGTCTTACACATGGATATTTTGTCTCTCTTCCTTCGTGAGTAGATCTGCTTATATACTCTTATATATTAGCCTTCTAGGAGTCCTATTTCTATGGTAATATAAGACTACAGAATTCCATGAACTGTTTCCAAACACTTCCTTTGAGAGTTTTAGTACAATATGGAATTAACTGTTGGAGTTCTTTCCTAAAAATATCTTGACTCTGATTCTGAATGGTACTGACACGATGACAGATAGTAGTAACTGGCAAACGTAATTCCTTTCTTGTTCATGGCTAATTATGTTAAAGAAAAATTAATTTACTGTCTCTGGTTTATCCAATCAAATATAAAATTTTTTTTTGTAATTCAGTGGGCGATTCTGTTATCTTATATATCACACTATTCAAGCATGTCGATAATATTTTCAAGAATATAAATCAACTTTGCTCTTGATTGTATCCAAGTATTTTTAAGTTACTAAATCAGATTATGAGAAACTATTATGCTATTATTATTAGAATATTGTTGTCCACATCCAAACCAAAAATAAAGATCGAACAATAACGAACCTCCGTAATGGTTTGCTTCCCTTCTTTAGAAAATCAGATTTTATTCGGGAAGTCCTTAGAGAGCCGTCCAAACAAGTTACCAGCTCTTGATTATGTCTAAAAACCCGTATCTAGGGAAATCATTTCTTGTAGAATTTAAAATGGCAAATAATAGGATCTAATCGACGATTTTGTGCTTAATTTAAGTGGAAATATTTTTTGTATTGTATAATTTACTCTGCGCAATCTTTAAAGAGCAGTACACAACTGCAAGCTTGACCAGCACATGACTTAGTTCGACTGTGTGAGAAAGATCTTGAATTTTCTATCTTGCACTCCTTCCACATTATCAAAGTCATTGAAATATTGGAGAATAAAAGGCTTCTATCTTTTTCCTCTAAACATAAAATTCTTGTTACCCATCAATTTGGATTTTTAAGTAACAAATGCACAAATGATGCAATGTTTCCCATTTTATATATGTATACTCCAACCTGAACAACCATCACTCTACAGCAACAATTTACTGTGATTTCCCCTAAGCTTTTGATTGTGTAAATCATCATATCTTAATTAACAATTTGCAGTACTACGGATTCAGATGAGTGCCTCTCGAATCGTTTAAGTCGTATCTTACCAAGAGAAGTCAGCTTGTGAGGATTGATACGTCGATGTCTTCTTGCAAGCCAATAGATTGGGTTAGTTTGGATAGTTCCGTACTAGGCCCTAGTTTAATTTTGCTGTTTATCAACGGCATTGCTTGTCTCGACATTAGCGGTAAAATCTGTCTCTTTGCGGACGACACTAGTTTCACTTAGAGCAACTCGGATATTACGACGCTTAGCAGAACTGTATCTAGTGACTTAATCACCATTAAATCATGATGCGATTCTAATCTCCTGTGCCTCAACGTATCTAATACTAAAACGTTGCAATCTTTTGTACTTAATAACACCACTATTGACGTTGTTGAATATGTGAAATTATTGGGGCTTGTTGTGGACAACACATCGATGCACTTATTAAAAAAAAATTAAGTTCTGCCTGTTTTGCGCTAAGAACTGTTTCCAGGGAGCTTAACGTGTCAACTGCTAGAACAGTCTACTATGCCCTTTTTGAGTCGCACCTCCGATACTCCTTTCCGTTCTGAGGTACGTGATGTGCGACTCAATTTGAGCATATTTTCGATACTCACTGGGACTAAAGAGTAGGACTCACTGCAAGGATTTCTTTAAATGATTTTAAATATTCATATTTGAATGCGTTTGCTTAATCCGCAAGCACGCATCTGCTATTCCAGAGAGGCCATCTAACAACTATCCACTTAGGAGTACGGAGCTTGATCTTTATCTGCCAACCCCACGCTCAGAGCTGGCTAAAGGCTCTATATTATACAATGCAAAAAATGCACATTTATCTACCATTCGAAAAGAAATAACATCTTTTCCCGTATTTCGCAGAGGTTTGAGATTATATTTAATGGAGAGAGAGCCTTTTACGCAGTCAACGACATTTTTAATTAATACTTAATTTTGAGCATCTCTCACACTTGTTTAATGATTTGGATCACACGGATCTTGAATAGTTTTAGGTTGTAATTAGGGGAAAATAGATGTCCTGGGAGTGAGTTCCAGAGTGATGCAGTATGCAGTGCACCAGACAAATGAGTTCTTGGAAAGGGATGTTCTTGGTGTTTCCAGTTGTACGACGAACTGGCACGATATAAGGTCTGAGCTATATCCAGAGTACTTACATGCCCTGCAATTATTATGTTTTTAATATGTCTAGATTTCGAGAAAATAAGTTGTTAGACTCATGGAGCTTTGAAAATTCTTACCAATATAAGCCATTAAATTCAAACTAAAACACTTGCATAGACTGTGGGCATTCCATTACTAATTTTAGATTCATTCAAAATTTGTAATGGCTTCAACCCGCAAACGTTAGGAAATAAATATATTCAATTTAGGTCACTTTCCAGTTGGAATTAGTTTATGCTTTTAATATATAAATCCTTTAACAAAAATTGTTATCTGCAGAATGAAGTAATGAAAAACTATTTTTCAATGACCTGAAAGTTTCAGCCACTGAATTTATGATAATACTACAGTTTGAAGTTTTATTTAGGACTGCAACATTTTTATCTTGTGATTCTTACTAAAACATATAAGAATTTTTCTTCCACAAATTTTAGGTTAAATCGGCTCTACTTCAATTTCCTGTGGTATTTACTACTGTAAATGCGATGAAATTTTCATCATGTATTTTCAAAATTGTATATTCTTTAATATTTTTTGATGTTTCGACAATGATTCTTCGCTATTAAAATCTTTTTGGCTATCCAGCTTTGTTTATAAACACGTCCTGATGAACCTCAGATCTTCCCAGAGATCTCTGAATTACTCCTGGAGTGATCAGAGCACTCCGCATTCTTTGAAGTAAAAAAAGAAAACACGACAAGCAAGGATGGATAATGAATCTAATTTCTTCAAAAATTCTTGATCGGCGACTCTCTGATCAGGCCGATTATAATGGCATTACTAATGCAAATTGCATAAAACTTTCAAATTTCAACAGTAATAACGTTATCATCTAGGGCTTCATTAGATCATCATGGTTAACATAGCCAAAGGCCTACTCGTAAACTATGTCATGTGAGACAATATATTTTTTTTAAACACGACTAACATTGTCACATCGTATCGAATGGAAAACTATGAAGATGCTCACTATTATAGATTTTATTGAAGATAATGATCAATGTGTTTCAAGTACATGCGGTCTGGTCCCAAAGAATTACTTTCCCTAATTAACTTCATGCAATTGGCTACTAATATCCTTGCTCCAGTTGTTATCTGAAGTTGGTGGCAGCAGCGATTTGTCATGTTTTTTCAATGTTTGGATAAGTTCCTCGAGGTCCGCATTATATTAAATATCATAATCTTGATAACTAGAAAGAGTGCAGAAACTGCTATTTCTCTGTTTCTACTTACTATTATATAACCATCCTACGCTATTTCAATTTGAAAGTTACTTTTGGTTGAAATTAAAACATTTTCTCGTATTCCAGAACATTTAACGGATTACCTCAGCGTCGCGTTTCTGTAAAATTATGGTTACGAAATTATTACATTATGTATGTACTTTTATACTATAGCATATGAAAGCACATATACTTGCCCGTTTTATTGCATGAAATATTAAAGCGTGTTAAGTTACAATTTGAATAATTGCAGTGTATGTACGTATGGATATATTGCGGGGAATATTATGGTGGAAACTGAAGAGAATTTTTGACCCCGTGTTTTTCTCTAATTTGTAGGAACATTATCAATATTGCAATGGGGTTTAAAACTTACTTACCAAATCGCAGAAATAAATTTTGCTGCTTTGAAGAGTGAATATTATGGATAATTGATTCCAAAAATGTATGATCAATAGCTGTTCTTTAAAAGTAATATTTCTGTTAACATTTTTGACAAATATGTTTCATCTAGGAATCTAGGAATCTGTCCGCTCTTGCAGTCACTTCTGCCCTAAATAATACACTAAACGTATATTTAATTTCCTTGTCATTTTGTTCCCATCAAAATTTCAGCTTTTTACCGGTCATTTTTCATTCTCTAAAACGTTTTTTTATTTGTTCGCCAAAATTATATATTAAGTTCATTTCCATTTTTATCTGTGCGATGGCTGATTACACATGCCCAATATTTTTATTTCTGATTACAATAACAGAAATTATATACGAGCATTCGTTTAAATTCTTTAATTGATTAAAGACTTGCTGAATTTTCTATTTCCTTGCGAGAGTCGTATATTTTAAAAGTAACAGTTGTGGTGGTACACAAAACCGATAAAAGTATCACCGGAATTACCGTCTCCCTCTTCTGTTATTTAATTGCTGCTCCTCGTATTTCTCATGCTTTAAAGCTGCCTTCTCAGTGTTCTTGTAGCAATTACGTTAAGCACACGGCAATAAAACCAAACAAATTGTCGAGGTTTTTTCCTTGCCTGCTCTTAATCGAAACTCTCGCGTTAAAACGCGTTCAAGGCGGAAATTTTCCTCAATCACTGGGGAGACAAGAATAAGTCTCTCGAGTTGCACATACATTTTATAAATATTGATTACATTCACTGGTGGAATTCATGTTACAATTTAAGTTTACTCTATGATATTTATTTAAGGTCATAAATATAAAATATCGAAACTGAAATCTGAATCAACACAATATGCTATTTTAATATAATGGTAACAAATATCCATTTATTAACATTGGAAATGTTTTTGTTTTCCTAGTATGGGGTATCAAATCGCGAAAAAGTGCATGCTACATTTGCCACATCACGTCATACGCGTGAGAGATCATGTTAGTTTGTTTATGCGGACTGAATCTGTTCAAATGACAAAAATAAATTAGAACTAACTGAAACTTACCGAATGTTGATTGAAGAATAACCCAGACTATCTAAAAGTACCCAAAAGCATCGAAAAGTTTGTATTGTATCGGAACAGATTTAAAAAAATAAAAGTAAGTTAAAATTAATTCAAACCGAACATTAGCGACTAACCATATCTAACCAAAAATATTTTGACATTGGTTATAACATATCGAATCCGGTTCAAATTATTAAGATAAATTGGAACTAACTTAAACAAACCTAGAGTTAATTGATCGACTAACCAAAAGCAATTAAAAGCACCAAACAGGGCTAAAACAAATCGGAACATATTAAAAATATTAAAGTGAGTTAAACAAATCGAATTTGGGCGACTAACCAAAACTTATCGAAACCGACTCAAATGATTAAAATACGTTGAGACAAAGCGAAGCTAACCGAAAGTTGATTCGACGACTAACGAAAAATAACCTAATTAATTAAAATTGATTATAATATATCGTAACCACTCCAAGTGACTAAAATAAGTTGATACTAAGTAAAATGAAACGAAAGTTGATTAGACGACTAGCCAAAACTAACCAAATCTAATAAAATTGATTATAACATATCGGAACTAACTCAAATGACTAAAATAGTTTGAGACTAAGTGAAACTAATCGACAGTTACTTGACGATTAACCATAACTAACCAAATCCATTAAAATTTATTATAAAGTATCGGAACCAGATCAAATGACTAACTTAAGTAAAGACTATGAAAAATTAACCGAAAGTTGATTGGATGACCAACCAGATCTAACCAAATCTAAAAATTGATTATAACGTATCGGAACTGGCTAAAATAAGTAAAATAAGTTGACTAAGTGGAACTAACCCAAAGTTGATTAGACGACAAACCAAAACTAACCATATCCATTAAAATTGATATTAACGTATGGGAACCGATTCAATCAATAAGTTGGGACTAAGTGAAACTAAGCGAAAGTTGATTCTACGACTAACCAAAAATAACCTAATTCATTAAAATTTAGTATCGTAACCGGTCCAAATGACTAAAATAAATTTATACAAAGTGAAATGAACCGGAAGTTTTTTAGACGACTAATCAAAACCAAAGTTTACAGAATTAAAAATATAAGTTGGTTCACTAAGCGCCAATTCAATGCAATCATCATATCTAAGGCGGGCCGAGGACGCAACGCGACGGTAAAAAAAATTAGGGGTATTGAGGCAATAAGAGCCGAGTTTGACGCTGTTTACTTTGGTCAAAGCGCTATTGGTAAACATAGAGTAAAATTTCCCGCTTAATAAATAATCAATGGAGGAGTTTAAATAATGAAATACGTTTTGATTAAAATTTTGAAAACTGTATTTTGTGAAGTCCCAAAAAGAGATGAAAAGCATGCAGGTATCTAAACGAAATAGTACCATTATATTTACCGTGGCGCTAGCATAATAGATGTAGGATTAAAGGTGAAATAACTGTTTTTATTTGACCTCTCTGTTTTCATACTAAATTCACATGTAACAATAGTACCATGCTCTTCTCCGTTTTTTTACTTTCTGTCTTCCTGATGTCACGCGTTTTCTATAGTTTGCTGTATTTGTTGTGTTAAAGGTCCATAAGGCTTTGCGTATTTCTCTTTTCATTACTTTGTTGATTTCTGTAAGTGGATATTTTCTCTGGATTATACTTTTTATTATTAAATCTCCTGTTTCTTGCGTTAATTTGTCTTAAGGACTAGCTGCTAGATCAGTACATATTTTTATCTGGTACATTAATTAAAATAATATGCGCCATTTTCATGCCTACATGGTATGTCATGAAATCGCTCGGACTTCTGTTGCTCACTAAGAAAATTAGTTCTATTATTGAAACTTGGCAGTTTAAATAAAGAGGGGAGACTCGGGTATTGGCGGCTAGACTATTCAAAGGTATAATAAAAAAGGTGTTGGAGAAAGTATGGGTCCTAGATGGACGGCAAGTTCACAGCCCACAGGCGTTCTATACCCAATGATATCAATCTAGATGCTGGTGAGTCAGGAGAAATTTCTATTATATTAACCACCGGAATTCAAGAATATGGTAAATTAGATCGAAAACTTTAACTTGTTCATTAAGTAATATTATGATAATTAATTCTCACCAAGAGATTGATGGAAGCTTTTGGGTATACGTCCCAAAATGCTAGCAGATTTGTACTAAATCTACTCTGAATTTCTTAAATATTTTTAATATGTAGTGTAGAGAGGCCCAGCCGTAGTAAATTGTAAAATTTATTGAAGCATGTTAATATGATTCTCTATAGATTGCTCAACCAAAGATAGAGAATTGACATATACGTGCGCATTATCTCTATATTTTAATGTATATTTGAAAACATATTACACATATCAGTTTTGCTTTCGTCAGTTTATTTTATCGATTTGTTCTTTGATCGATGAAGTGACTACGACGATCTCAACAGATGGATTAACTGCAATAATTATGAAGTCATTTACTATATCTTGATTTTGCAATTACACCACCAGTTCCTAAAAAGCTCATATAAGAGAAGAACAATACTGTCTAACTGACCCAAAGGAAACTCTCAAAATCTCTATGGCGGACCTCTGAATATTGCACTGATATAGAATTCACTGAAGGAATTATTTCCAGATATATCCGAAACATATAAATGAAATTTTATTATAAGTTTATCTTGGTCTTACCCTCGCCCAATTCAAACTTTTAATAGTTTATTTATCAGGCCAGAATGTAGCGAGTCTCCGGGGCACCGTTAGTTCCGCTCCTTTGAAATAAAAATATAAGCCAAACGATTCCCCCGGTATTGAGCAGACTCTCCAAGATCATTTTCTACTTCCTCTATGTTAGGCCTGACCAATGGGAATGTACGAATTTCAAAGTTACATAGTGTGAATATTACCGGCATGATGAACTTGACTCAGCAATGAACTTTTAATAATTCGTTTTACGTACAGTAAAGTCATAGTTGTACAAACCGTATTATCTCGTACTAATTTTTAGACATATACCTAATTTCATGTATTCCAGGACGGCAATTGGTGGAGTGATTTAACACTCCAAATCATGTATTTATAAATTTTGCATAGAAGTATGCTTTTTGCTGTAAATAATATAATGTCTAGAATAGGAATTTGAGGATGTTGCCATATACTAACGATAGGCTTAGAAGAGAAAAAAAAATTCAGACAAATATATAAATCAAGTTTTGGAAACTGCTACGAATACAAAAATTTTACGTCAAAAACACTGAATTTATATTTTAAAAGAAATTTGAATGGAAAATGTCAAAACATGGTGACAGTGGAATTCCAATCTTCACTGATAAAACTCCAAAGCTTTTTACTGGGTACAGCTATTACTAAGAAGTTCATTTGATCATACCTTTTCTACCTGCAGGTTTGTTTCTGGATGGACGAACAGTCCAGGTCCACTTGAGATACGCGATAAATTATATTCGTTGAAACTCGCCTTTTTTCTACTCGATGAATATAAAGTGCAGTATCCAGGAAATTCCCTCTTATGGGTTAATACTAGGATATAGCTTGATCCAACTGTTTCTAACATATTTCTGTTGCATTTGGTCATTAAATGTGTTCTAGAAATTTAAAATTTTTACCATATTATTTGACTGAGTGAATGAATTCCTTGAACAGTAGATGTGACAAATCCACAGCAACATCATTCTATCACGCGGACAAGACTTTATTATTTTTGCATATTTTTGTCAGTAAGAGCGCAAGATCTTTTTAATCGATATTACTGACCGTCAATATTAATAGTGGTTTAACCCCAGAAGAACAACCGTAGAGAAGTGACAAAAGCCGTATACTGAGAGAAATGTAATGAAGGCAAAAGAAATGCTATACACCGATAAAACATGTTTTAATTTAAAGTTTATTAGATATATTTAGAAACGTATTATGAATAGTATTTCTGATGCCTTGATGTTTAATATTCATTATTTTGAGGCTGCTGAGAAATTCCAATGTTGAATTAAAAATAATAATTGAAATTGAATCCAATCAAATGCATCCATAAATTTATCGGGATTTTTTAATGAAAAAATTAAGGCAACGAATGACAAAAAACAAAGATGTTTCTTAGAAACTGCCTACCGATAATAAATGTTTATTGACGCCATAACCGACCGACCAATATTTGGGTTATTTAAATTTTTTCGTTAAGAAGGAGACCTACGATATAAAGAGTTTACACTGTGTTTTAAATTATGAAAATTATAGCATTTTTTCGAAAATGCAACTTTGTAAATTGAATGGTCTACAAATTTCCCCGCTTAACCGTTTTTCTATCTCTAATAGTTTCGAAGTTACTTATACATATATACCCAATTTGGTTCTCTTGGAAATGGCCTCAGAAATACTCCAACAACACCCTAAATAGTCGATGAACCTAATAATATGAATTATATGTTTCATACCATAAGCATAATGTATAATAAAAACCTAAGATTTTATAATGAATGTAAAAATACATTTATAATGAATGTAAAAAATTACACCCACGAAATGCACAAGCATTACCAGGCATAATGTCTTTGAAGATAAACACAGTTCACAAAAATATTTAAGAATAATAATTAACAGACAAACAAATCAAAGGAAACTGGCGACCAACCCAAACTAACCTAAGGCATGCCCAGAGTCAAGAAAAACAACTTCAAAAAATATATAAATTAGCACGTACGCTTGCGTGAAGGCTCAAAATTGGTGTACCTAGACGCGAATTTTATTGGGGGGTGGTCAGTTGTAAATATCAGTATTTACCTTACGGGTCAGTAAGGAGACTGTGACCTAAAAATATTGGGTTCGTTCATCAAAATAAATGATCGCGGTCAGTGATGGCACCGAAATGAGTAAAAATTTGTTGCCGATAGCAAAGCGATGATCAGTAATGGGACGCCCCAAGGAAGGGTTGACTGAATCTCAGACCACTTATAATACACAATATAACAGTTTTGGTAGAAAAATTGAGTGTCTCAAGAAATCGAAGGAAATTATTTTCAAGTATCTATGATAGTTGTTAGTTGGTGTAACACTAATATGAAATTAGCAAATCGAGATTTTTCCCATAATTTGCGTTATTCAGGCATACCAAAATTACCTGCATTAAAACTTTCAAAAAACTTCAAATACATAAATACCTCTAGTTCTGCATTCATTATTCTACTTCGTCAAATGGACGGGTGCTGGAGGTGCAATTTTTTTTGGAAATAATTTGTGTGCTTTACGAAATCTGACGAAGTTATATTTTAATTTATTATTTGTTTCATAAATTATTGTTCTTTTTTTAATATTATAAAAGCGCTGGTTAGTGGGAGCTTTTGTTTAAATTAATATCGTGATATACCTGGAAAATTCTAAGTTAAATTATATGTGGCTATAAAAGCAAATAAAGGACGGAAAATCGATGAAAGCAGTAAAAACTGTGAAAGTATTGCTTTTTTTAACGATTTGTCTCTCTTATAAAAATCGTAGCTCAAAAAAGACCGATTATTATGTATTTATCCAGGGTGTTCAAAAATTGTCCACTTTTAATGATGCTTGATGCCAGTTTTGTAGATAATATCGATCTCTGCACTTTTCTCATAGCTATGGTTATTTGGTCATTGGATCTTCTCCTGTAGCTGGTCTAACTAGATATGTATAAAAGGTCTTTCAGCCTTCCTCACAAACAAAAACCGAAACAGGTTAGGAGATTTTATTGGCTATGGAAATAACCTTCCTTTTTATTATTAATTATAATGCAAGTTCCATGGGAAGGTGGAGGGACAGGAAGTTTATTTCCAATTGTCGCATAATTACGTGCAGTACATCCATAGTCATATAAAATCATAATCCATCTCGCTTATAGGAGCATATTTTCAAAGTGAAGTGGCAGTCAAAATTGAAAGCACCGGTAATAATTATTGTCTAGATTATCCCATGTCACACACTCACACTCCACTGCTGAACCTCTTGCATTCAATCGAATTCATTTCACCACAAATAATTCGTGTTAGGCAAATTAACTTCGCTATTAAACGCATTACCACGAATTTGCGCTCTTTGTGTCGGTATCCGGCTAGAAACTAGATCTAAATCATCATAAATTCTAGCTGAAGGGGTTACCTTAATGAGCAGACTTTCAAACAAAACTCTTTACCCAAGTGGAAAACTTTCTGTCTTTTGACTGCTGCTTAATATAAAGAAATACAATTTATGATGTAGCACATCGCAATTATATGATCCAAACACAAAAATAATTCTAGAAATGGCAACTTTGCAGCTCTCTGCTTTAAAGGGGTTGCAAATGAACGCACCATAGTCTCCTTTCTGATAAATAATTTCGTAAGAGAACAAAGCGAAACATGAACTTAACTGCAAGTTAATTGTTAATAAAACATAAGCATAGCATTTTAACGTAATGCACTAATTAAGTAAAAATTGCAAAATAATAATAAAAAAACAGTCTCAAAACCTTTTATTTATTTGCCCAAAAAATTATAAATTTAATGTGAACTAAATCTTCTTCGAAGTCTTCATGAAGAAAATTAAACGTTTCGACAGTAAGCGTATGCTTAAAAATAGAAAAGCTTTCCTCAATGTCTGTTGATGCAAACGGAGCATATTTAAATTTAGATATCATTTTTTTTTTGGAAACCAGCTATATCTGCGTCATATGGAATGTTTCAAATTTTCATTTAACAATTGATAATTAATATGTATTGTTCTCAATTACAGTATTAAATTGGTTTAGAACCATTTCAGTCAATTAAGACATTTTACAATGTGATTCAAATTAATTTATTAGTGAAACCAATACGGAATGATCCCATAGATACATTTTGTAATAGGACTTCAAAAGGGTATCGAATGGAATCGTTTGGCTTGACAAAATTGTATGAGTATTAGGAATTTTGCAGCGCGAAATACAATAAAATTCGGGGATGATGTAGAAATTATTTTTGTTCCGAAAAAAATGTAAATAGTGCAATAAGCAATTTTTCGGTCCTCAGATGCCTAGTGTTGCGGTCTTACCGCCTATAAAGGTAATTTGAATACGGGTTTCAGCCAGCAGCACTGCAAATATTTTTTTCGAAAACTGGTGTGACTAACGATATCTTAGACAGCTGTAGCTGATATCCTCTCTTAGTTGGCCACTCCATACTCTGATAATGCCAACAATATGCCTGAATGTCGTAATCGTCATCTCATTATGTTTTGTATGATCTAGCCGAGAGTACCAGAGTTATCTAAATTGAGAGCCTTTATACTATCATAGAATAGAAGAGTTTTATTGTCCTCCTTTTAGCTAAGATTCTTTATATATCCCAATAATTTTCTTGTCAAATTGGTCCTAATGTCATATACAGGGCTAAAACGAAAATAATGTTTTTTGTCAATTTTTGGGACACTCTGTAGAGTAAACGAATGAAATTCAATATCATTCGATAATTATGTTGCGGTTTCGAACCTTCGGCAACATGCACTAAAACTGAGCTTTATCCACAATACCGAAACAGAATTTTTACACTCGACGCGCGTTTCGCTAACCATGTTAGCATCATCAGGAAATGATTAACCATCTCTGGACAATAACGATTTAAAAAATCAACAATAATAATAATTACTGTTTTAATAACGCGTGTGACCCCCACGCGCCCGTATGACAGCAGTCATCCGTCTTTCCGTACTAATAATAACATTATTAATCTCTTGAGGCAGATTATCCCAGATCTCGACAAGAGCTGCTGCTGCTTGTTCGGGATTTTGGACTGCGGAAATCCTAGACCTTAATCGCTGACCTAACATGTCCCAGACATATTCGATGGGATTGAGGTCCGGAGAACATGCTGGCCAATCCATTGCCCATATTTCGGCAACATTTCGAAAGTTGGAAACACAACGGGCCTCGTGAGGGCGGTCATTGTCGTGCATTAGCAAAAAGTTGTCTCCGGGGCGAATGATACGACATGTTGTTGTAGGATATCTTGGATATATCCATGTGCATTTAAAGCACCATTAATAACAACCAACTCTGTCCGGGCTCCTAAACATATCCCACCCTAGACCAGACCGAATCTCAACCGAAGGAAACAGTAGGAGTTAAATTAAACTGTTCATTTGCCTCTCCTCGGTGGCGGTATAGTCTCTCCCTGCCGGCGATAGGGTTAACGCAAGAGCAGCCCTCATCCGTAAAATGAACATTTGCCCACAGGTCACTTTCCCAATTTTCAAGCTCCATAGCAAAGTGTAATTTTGCAACCCGATGACGTCCCTGAAGTTGTGGAGCTTTCTTCGTTCTATGGGCCTTCAAAACAACTTCTTTGAGTCTTCTACTAATGGTCCGATCACTCGTTCTTCTTCCACGTATTAAAGAAAATTCATTGACTCTTAAAAAGTAGGCTAATGCACTATTTTTATCAAAATCCTGTATCATATTTAATTTTCGAGGTATCCGAAAGAATAAAAAAGAAAATATTCAAGATCAATCTTTAATTTGGCATTATCGAAAGATATCGAAAACAAATTTTGTTCACGCTACAAAGATTAAGGCCATCGACCCATAAAAAGTACTATTTTTAACAAAACCCTGTGGCATCAGAATGTTCAGAAGGGATCAATCTTTAATCTGGCATTATCGAATGATATCGAATTTCATTCGTTCACTCTACAGAGTCTCCCAAAAATTGACAAAAAAGCATTACTTTCTTTTTAGCCCTTTATAAGACATTAGGAACAATTGTTTAAAGTCAGCAATACCTCTAACCAGGGCTGTTTAAGATCATTTAAAAATGATTTAAATCAAAGATCAAAGATACTTTTCATTTGGACAAACGACTTAAATTAAAGATCGTTTTGTATATAAAGAAAGATTTAAATAATAAATATTTTTTATATTCAAATCTTTTTTACATTTTAAATCATTTTAGGAAATATTTAAATATTTTCAAAAGATTTAAATATTTCTTAAAATCTAAATCTTTTGAAAAGATTTAAATACTTCCTAAAATGATCTAAAATGTAAAAAAGATTGAAATCATTTGGTTGGTCATGTACAGGGTGATCCCCTATAATGTCCCCCTATAACTTTTTTATTTTAAGTGTCCCAAAAAAAAATTATGGTTATGTAGGTACTGCAAAATACTTTTTTTCTGCCTATAAAAAATATTGGAAAAATGATCAGTATACAGGGAAAACCAAAAAGTTATTTTTTTTTCAATGGAACACCCTATATATGAACTTATCTTTCGATTCCTTGTAAAATTCTAAGCATATTTTCAATAGTTTCACAGCTGACGGTACTAACTGGCACAGGCGGTACCATGGGTACCAAATCTGGTACCTCGGTAGGTGCCATAAGTTAACACCATCAGATAGCTCTTGGAAAGTTAAGATAGGAATGTGAAATTCATTTTACTCCATCTCTAATGATCTCCTTGCTACCAAGGTGAAAAGTAGCCAAAGTACCGATTTTCAACTGTTTATAGCTGTGAAACTACTAACTCTAAAGGTATAACATCACACATAAAATATGCTTAGAATTTTACGAGGAATCGAAAAATAAATTCATATAAAGGGTGTTCCATTGAAAAAAAATTAATTTTTTGTTTTTCCCTGTATACTATTAATTTTGCCAATATTTTTTCTACGCAGAAAAAAGTATTTTTCAGTACCTACATAACCATACTTTTAATTTTTTTGAGACACTTAAAATAAAAAAGTTAAAGGGGGGGCGACATTATAGGGGATCACCCTGTACAACTAATTGGCGTCGTTGGTTATGTACCATTAAAAACCCCTTAGAGCGTAATCAAAATGATATTTATATAAATTAAGTGGAAAAAAGCAAAACTGTGACGTCACCCAATCTAAATTTTAAAATCAATACAATCCTCAATAGGTACGTCAAAATAACATACAAAAACCAAATTAAAATGTTATTTAAACCTTGTTTTTTTTATTGGAATTTTTGACACATTGTCGAATGTTTAAAAGCCGTTAGCATTCACATAATTGGTAACTTTGCACTTCTTATTATGTTACCCGATTACATTAATTAAAATAAAAACACTAACAACATCAAACATACAAAATAGCTCATTATGTGCATGCTAGCAGCTTTTAAATATTTGACAATGCGTCAAAAATTCCATTAAAAAACAAGCTTTATTTTTTTTGACAATTACTTTTTGATAAAATCAACTTGAAATTTGACAAAATCCTATTATTTCAATTATCTTCTTTTTTATATTTTTGATTTGAATTTTTCCTAGAAATATTTTGGTGGAAAAATCTATTTTACTTTTTAGCTAGGTTTTTTATGGTATTTTGTTTGCTTTTTACAGAGTGATTACTTCGTAAGGGGTTTGTTTATGACGCAGAAACTTTCATCGAAATTATCGGGAATATATATTTTTAAGAAATCAATAATACAAAAGTTTCCCATATAGCCAATATATATTTAAAAAAGAAAATTAAGTAACACGCATTAAAAAATTTTCATTACAAAACAAAATAAACATAGAACTGAAACACTTAGGATGTATTTATTGCTGTATTTTATTATAGTTAAACTCTTTTTAATGATTTAAATCTAAATCTGTTTAAGGATTTAAATTTTTTTTAAGATTTAAATCCTTTTAGAAAGATTTAAATACTATTTTTAAATCAAAAATCAAAGAAACTTTTCAGAAAGATTTTAATTATAAATTAAATATCACTTTCAGAAAAAATATTTAAACTCAAAGTATTTAAATCAAAAAATGTATTTAAATCAAAGAAATTATTTAAATCTCACTGATGGTGACAGCTATGCCTCTAACGTACCTATTCTTAAAGAACCGGGCTACAATTTAACAAAAAAAATATCAAAATCGAGTGAAGGATTCAAGAGAAAATTGAAGTAAATTTTGCCCGTTCCCCTAATTATGCCGGTGTGTGTATATTTAATATCATTGTTGATACATGGGAGCTCGCCAATGTTGCACTAGTAGTTGCAAAAGTTTGTAAAAAATCGTGTACGCTTCACAGAAGATTAATATTATGAAATAAAATTATTTTTTTTGTTATCTATATTTTAAAATTGCTTGTAACAACTTCGATGTCTAAAGTATTTTACCTCCAAATTTACCATAAAATTGGCAGAATACGATGTTCGTCGCTTGAAAAATCTCCAAATTCTACCATTTTTGTCTTCAAATCTAGCTTCAAATCCTTAATGAGATTTCAGGCAACAAGCTTTTTTTTTATTTACCATAAAACCCCACACATTGATAGTCTTAAAATAAAATTTTACCTCCAAATCTGTTAGGCATTTTTTGGTAGATCTTAATCCACCAGAAATTGCCTCTAATTGCCAAATTCCAAATTTTTCGACCCAGATCCATTTCTCCAGATTTGATCCATTTTCAATTCGAATTTCCGTCCTCTGCTAACACTTCCTGCTATATATAACCCCTCGTTTTCCTTCCGTTTCGTCTTCGTCGTCGCCTCTTTTGTCACCATTGGGTGAACACGTGGCAAATTTTCAGTGACCGTTCTTTCTCCCCGAGGACGAATCGGATGGCCTAGCCATAAGAATTTCCCATTCACGCCGGTATACAGATGTTCCCGTGGAATGATTTCTGTCTGTGCATGCTAAGTTTCAGCTCATAGCTGCCGTTTTAAAATTGTTTGTGACAGCCGGAGCCTTCAATAGAGCGCATGCTCGACACAATGAAGGGTCGAGAAGTATAATGCCACCGATCCAACAAGGGTGTAACTACTGGTAGGCTTGCTCGGGAGCCTTATCGGGTGAATGTGCTAAGCGCGAAACCGACTAACAGAGACACTACCACCACCATAACCCCTAGCTTCAAAACTGGTAATTTCAACACTTGTTATGTAATATTCTATTGAAATTGTATGCCTGTCTCAATTTAAATTCGATTTTCTCATACTGAATTCGTACAGACAATTGTTGCAGAACTTTTTTTATAGCAAATATCACAAGGTTTACGAAACTCAGATTGATTTGTTGAAAATAGCCATGCGTACGCTTACATAGATTTTCCAAACTGAAAAGCAAAGAATGAATGAATGCTTGGTTGCGTTATATTATCCGGTTTTCCAGTAATAAAATATCAAATGGTGATATGTAGTGTAAAAACTGGAAATTGCGAAAAAATAAATTTCAACTTGCTCACCCCGTATAAAAGGCATCATCATTTACAAACTGTGTTTAATACAGTTTTCCTCAAGTAATCGGTCAAAAAAAATGCTTTTTGAGAAAAATATAATAACCTTAATTTTTTTGACCTAGAACTCGATGTTTCTCTAAAACTTAATTTTCCTGGCAGTTGGAAACAGAGATACGTTTAAATAGAGATTCTTTATCGAACTGCGGATATGGTCCCAGTTTTTCGATTCTCGCGGCTTTTTCGACGCTATAGCGACTCAAAGTCACCTCTTATCATTTTTGGCAATGTGTAAAAATGCTACTAAGTTTACCGATTAAGTACCAAAACCAGATGTCGCTTAAATAAATCTTGCAGAAGAATTATAATTTACCTTATTATTAATCAGAATTAAATTATTCAACATTTTGTTAATTCCGATAAATTTAAATTTAAGTAAACTATATTATTATATCATAAGGTCAATGCCTTTAAAGCCGAATTGCTAGGGCCCTATATATTTATTCGTTATCTGCCATAGCTGCTTTTACTCTCTTGTATTTCAATGATCTTCATTATTACACCCAGTACAGAAGCTTAGGTTTGGCTGTCAATGAACATAATATTATTTTCATTCTAAATAATTATGCTTGATTAATACTAGGCAAAAGCATTACTTTCGACTTTTAACATCTTTTTTTAAAGAATGTGCGAAAATGTCTGCCGTATATTTTCTTTCTTATAATAAAAATAAAAACCTTAAAGCTAAAAGAAAATACCGATCGAGCACCGAATATTCACACTACAGTAAATTTGAAAGTACAACACACGAGTTGTATATTATACGATAAAGTTCCTTTCTGAATTTTCTTTTTCATGACTAGAATTATATCTTTTTGCATATTTTTTCGTTTAAGCTGATCAGAATGAATGACAGCTAATAGCCAGGAAAGCCAGGAGTCTTCAGAATATTATTTTCGTTAAATAAATATTTGACTATATATTTTCGAAATAAAGTGAGTTCTAGACAAGTTTGGGTTAGTTTGGGTTACATTATGATAATTGAATTCATAGATCTTACATTGAGATTAAATAATTGAACGATATCAGCAACTTTAACGAATAATGCTAATGAGCATTTTGACGATTTCTGTTTGCTTTGTTCTCTACTTAGGCAGAAGATATTTACACTATAAAACATATAAACGTATCCAAAACATAAACTTCATAACTGCCTCTTCTGATATTTTTGCAATGCAGGCAATCTGCGGCGCTTCTACACTATATCAACCAGCATATAGGAGGAAGTTTTAAGAATTGATGTATATAGATACTTAGGTAAAAATAGATTTAGCAGTTTTACTACATATTCCCAAATACAGATAGCTAGGGCCCTAGCTATCTACACACATAAGTAAAATAGTTTTTATAGTGCTGAGCGCCACATCTCTTAATACTCCCTTCTTAGAGAATTTATCCATGAAACACCTACGTGGACTATTCAATCGTTCTCTCGATTAAACCCCATTGCCTACTGCGAGGTAATTTCAAACAGGAAACTTCCCAAATCTCCACTTTTTAACACCCTTTTCCAATAGTTAGTCGGGCCAGAATTCTATTCTGTGAAAGTGTTTGCTCAGTTGAATCACACATACTTCGTTCACATAATGGTCCTAATCGAAGGAAAATTACTTAGAAACTTTTGGGTCAGTCAATACAACGAAGATTTTGCTACGCGACGTGCATTAGCTCGTTTTTTGCTTATACGGTTTTGGCGTAAATGAATAACCTCAAGTCGTAAAAGTGTGTTCTTATTTTTGAACAATTATAAATATAATAAGATACCAACGCTATTTAATACATACGATGATTAATCTAAACTTTATATATCCATTCCATCAATGTATCGCAAATAGATTAGGTGTAGCTCAAAACAGATTAGAAGTTGATTTCTTTAAGCTCGGATATAACTCTACCCATAGAATAGTTGTCATAATTAAAATTGTATCAAAAACTTTTTACTTTTAACTTCGCTTAAACCTTAAATGTATACAAAATGATGGGAATAGTACAAGATAGACATTCTTCGATCCTGGTCCCATGGTTCACATTATACATGTGTTAATTAAGTGACCTTAAAAGGCTGAATAAACGTTCGAGGAAAAATTTGCTCCAGGTTTCAAAAACAAAAGTACCACCAACCATCTCAAGGCTCTTTGAATTTAGGAACCGGAGCAGAAGCTTAGGTGTGGCTGACTTAACCAGACATGCCTTGTTCAAAAATGGCTCTCAACGCCAGTTACGGTTTGGGTTACAGGCTTAGGATATCCAGAGGGAATCGCAGCTGAACCACTGCATGAACTAGTTTGGTGTAAGATAAAGTCTACCGGACTAAGGATCCCCTCGAGAATTTATATTAGAAAATTTGCTATCAGTTGCAAGTTAATGCTCATTACATCGTTGGGCTACATATTCTAGAGCAATACAAACTATATCTACATAATTGCTAGAAATTGTTCTACGGATAAGACTGAGCAAAACTGAGGTTGCTGCCGATTATAAAATTTAGAGTAAATACTATTTCGGTGTAGAAATTATTTTGGAAAGATCAATATGAAGAGTACGCATTATTAAAATATCAACTTTCCTATTTCGCACACGACAAAACGGTCAAATTATCTCATATTCTGAACCACTTAAATTATTTAAAATTCTTTTACATTTATTACATTTCCACATTACGAGGATTTTAGTAGAGGCTCCTTATACTTTCATGTAGAAACCTTCTCTCATACTTCATACATTCAGAAATATGCGGCTGTCTCTAATTTCATAAGATGTATATTCCTCTGATATAACTCCATCTAACCCGCTAAAAGGAGTCGAGAGTTTTCGATTGAAAGAAAAACCGATAATTTTTTTCTTATCAGTGATACATAAAAATATTTCATAAAAAATATTAGTTCATCTAGTTGAATCCGCTCTAACAATACTTTTCTACAGAGTCCTATCACAAAGCTATCGTTCCTAACTTTCATATTTTAAATGGGATACCCTGTATATTTTCATTAGCTCTCTAAACCAAAACCAACGATGTGTATTATAGCTATTAGTAAGCATACAATTTTAGATTTTTCCGCAAGGGCTTAATGTGTTATACCTATAAAATCTTTTGTGAATTTCAACGTTGATTTTGAAAAAGTAAAAGCTATTTGGCTTGAAAATATAGAGTTTTCGATTTAAGTTAACAAAGTTAGGTACAATAACTTTTTGGTCGGACCCCATAGAAAATTTATGTTACGACTATCGTATTCTACTTGTATAACTAAGAAGATTTTATATGAAATATTTTTTGTATGATTGTTAAGAAAATAATTATTGACTGTTTTCAAAATCGACAAATTTTCAATTTCACCGTGTAGCTCAAGAACGAAGGGGGCTAAGAAATTTCTATTTATGGCATCTTTCGATTCACAGAAAAATAGCATTGCGGAAACCACAACTATATATCCTTAATAATACCCTTGCTACCCTGCAAAAGTATCGAGAACCTGTACTAGATATTTGGAATAAAGCTGGGCTTACTGATTGACACTCCGATTGCCCTCAGGATTGACAATATTGACATAACATAGGCATAAGAAGTTAAATAATGCATATTTCATAGATTGACATACGCACACTCATACACAACGCATACAAATTAAATAAGCATAGAAAGTTCGCTAACTTTTAATTTTTTATTTTAGACTGAATTTTAGACCAATCAAATAACGTAATTTGTTTTTTGACAATGAAGATGAATTTTGGTAACTTTTTTTGGCTAGGAAATTTCGAGGGATAATAGTTATAATTTATTTTTTTTATTTTAAGTTTGTCAATAATCAGTAGGTACTCAGCAGTCCCAATTGTGAAGTCAGCATAAAATACTTAGAAGTATAAGTCCGAATATTATATACATTCTCACCCCGGTATTATATTCTTAAAATTTATACAGATCTCACTGAGTTTTATATCCTCGATTATCACTACTCACAAGAAAAACGGGAAATCGTAAAAGACTTTGTACATTGCTTTGCACACTTCGGTTGCCTAAGCTAAAGTAACCCACTTAAGTCTAGCCGCAACACGGCAACTAATGAAGTCAATGAAACGTTGGCTATTATTTCACTTCACGCATGTCCTTCCGTTCGCTACGGAGGCGCAACCAACCAAAATTAACTAAAACTAAACTTAAGGCATACCCAAAATTAACAAAAAACTTTTTTAAACAGAACCTTAAAAAAAATAAAAACACCGACGAGAGTAGAAACCCGGGCCGCCATATCACATGCCCAGTATATCAGCGAAGGATTTTGGCCGCGAAACTAAAGTAAGAAGTGAAGAAAGTAACCTTTTGAAGAATGGATTGTACCAATACCAAACAAATTAAACTAAGAAAACTATGTGTGTATTTATGTCTAACTAAATAATAGCGACAGATTGTCTTAAAATAACCCATCGTTAAAAAAATTAAAATTGAACCACAACAATCGGTGAACAAAAGAGGTATGCTCGAATCATACCCAAAAATTATGTAAGACAAGCAAAAAAATCCCAATGTCACACTTGATCGGGTCGATCAATTAAAATGTGGAATAATCACAACTTATTAATCAAACGAAAATATGTTTTCCAAAATACTTTAAATTCACAAGACTCTGGCATCAATACACGACTCTTCAATCGCGCAGGAGTTAAATTTCTCTAACGTCTGCTGAATAGTTACGTAGGGAGACACAAATTAAAAATTCGCCTCAATTGCACACTGTAACGATTTCTGACTGGTCAGTTCAAGGACAAATACTTACCCGCAAGGCTATTTAGCCACATATAACCTGCCTGGCAACAACATTGGCATACTAAAAGGCTTACAAATTGCTAAAAGTAATTTCCTCTAAGGCCCAGTAGTTCCTTGCTAATGCCCAGTATTCCCCAGTAATTCCTAGTAATGCCTCTAATACCCACTAATGCCCACTAATTCCTGTAATGTAAGAGTAATTTAAATAGAGATAGAGAGCCTATTCCGTATAGTCCATTGTATTAGTTGATAGAGCGTGACTAGTGGGATTCCAGGATTGGTTCCTTTGGTTACGCTTGATTAAGCAAACATTTAGTATAAAACCCAGATAGGTAAGATTTTAAATTTAGTTTTAATCATCTCCTGATGATGCTAACACGGTTAGTGAAACGCGCTTCGAGTGCAATAATTCTGTTTCGGTATTGCGGACAAAACTCCGTTTTAGTGCATTTTGCCAAAGGTTCCAAACCCCAACATAGTATTTTTACTTTGAAAGTTTAATACATTCTTGACATACTGTGTATATATAAATGCATAACAAGTATAGGGTACCAGCAGGAGATTCACGCAATTGTATTGTATACTTGTCATGCATTTATATTTTTACTTTGTTACTTTCAGCGATTGCCATCGCTAAAATACTTTTTGCCCTAGATCCATCCATAATAAAAGTGTTGAGCAAATCTTCGCACTTTACACAATCCAAAAAACAACAATATACAGCTTACAAAACCAAGCAGGTAAATACGTCAATATAAATCGATGCAAATGAAAGCATGAGCGTGCTGCAGATCTATTGACATGGTCGATAATCAGCATAATCCGATCCTTTACAGTCCTACTCCACTATGCGCACGAGGAATGCGCAATTCCATTGCGCGGTCTTGATACATCCCGTGATGGTTCGCATTACATTGAGTTGAGCCTCTACCTTCTTTACATGAGGGCTGTTCAACTACACCGGGGCACAGCATTCCGCTGCACCAACCTGAGCACTGCGGTCCGCAGAGCGTCCGCTGATGCTCCCCAGTCAGTCCCGCAAAGCTTTTGGATATGCTGTTGCACGTGCTTACTTTTTTGGAACTGATTAGAAGAAATCTTTTGAGTGTCAGGGTTCTGTCTAGGGTCACCTCCCAGATATTTTGGGAAGTGTTGGTAAGGGAGTAGTTCATTATTTTAACGGACCTCTAGTTTATGGTTTGCCACTGTATTACTTAAGTGGAAGCAACAGGCTTCGGTTTCATTGAGATTTGGGATAAGTCTCCAATTTGTGAAATACTACTTTATTTTACTAAGGTCGTCAGTCAGAATATTTTCAGCCGGTTCAAACCGATAATCATTCAACATTGACCCGCTTGAGTCTATTAAGCAGAATTCTATATAGTTCTACGTGGGCTTGGATCTATTTTGAGGTGATTTTTGACACATATGTAATATTCTTGAATATCTCAAATATTTTATTTTTGTAGGTTGGCTCCTTTTTGCATAAAGCCGTCCATTTTATCAAAGACTGTATGCGTTTTGGGAATTAAATGTTGATTTGTATCAGTCCAGGAGCGATGATTTCTATACGTTGATATCTCCATTCTTAAAGATGCACTCGTTATTGAAGCAAGTATTATGGATATAAAAAAATACATTCAAATGTTCTGCCATGGAATTCATCTTCATTTATTTTGATTATATTTATATTTTTAGGACTCTCTTAACAGTAGCTGAATATTATCCAAAGATGGAAAACTAGTAATTTTGAAATGTACGCAATATTTTACAAGAAATCTGAAATAAATTCTAATATCACCATTTCTTTGTCCTGTGAATCATATTTGGCGTTTTAACACAAATAGTGCACTATGTAAAAATCGACCTCTCCTATTGGTCGATCCATCTCGTATTACAATATGTCTTCGTGATGCAATCAATTTCTGTTAAGTGCTCTGGTAGTGTAGAGGTTTATACAGCTGGGTCTCACCTGGACGGCCCGGATTCAATCCCCATTGCTTTTTTTACTTTTTTTTAAGATTATGTTTCTAAACAGTTTTTTCTTGATTTTGGGTATGTCTTGGGTTAGTTTGGGTTAGCACCTGGTTAGTTTCCTTTTCTTGAGCTCCCGTAGCGAGCGAAGTGAGTGGAGGTTCATGCGGATCGACCAATAGTAGAGGCCGATATTTATATAGTGCACTATTTGTGTAAAGGATCTTATAACGCTCATATTTGATTTGATTCTTTTTTCCCAACAATAAGTAATAAAATAATGTAAAAAAGAAATTTGCTGGTAATAGGTCAGGCCAGTAAGTAGCTAGCTATAAAGAATGTTAGTACATTCTACCATCTTCTCCTCTAATCAGTCTCATACCTACATTTTTCATAAAAGTCTCATAAGAAATTTTTTAAATGGATACTTTTTCATCCACTTTATGAAGAGTTAAACGTCGTTGCGGGCGGCACGCCGGATAGAGCCAACAAATTCACAGTATTGTGTAATAATTTCTTTAGTTTTGAATGATGACGAGCATTATCATCCATTTAAGTTTGGCCACTCGTTTTTTGCTTGATTCGGACATAAACCCGTATTTTCAAATGTTGCTTTTCACATTCTAAATATACAATAATTCACACAAATTCGTTTACTCGTGAATACCATGCATTTTAATTACAATTAAAACCGAACAATTGTTGACATAAACTTACGTAGTACTATGACGAATCGAAATAATGCGCCGATTGCGCTGCGGTTTTGGTTAGCCAGATTTACTATATTATTACAATGATGCATCATAATTTACATTTCATTAATAACGCTATTCGGCACCCTAAATTAAAAGCTGGAAAATATATCGGGCACTCCTTTCACGTCGTCATTGAAACACTTCCATTTATAATAAATCTATTACTTAATGCGTTCAAAAAATCGACGGATCGGATCTTTCATTTTCAATTAACATGCATTTTTGCTCCTTGGTTAAGCTTTTGGATGCCGTAGGGATTATGCGATAGAAAACTTTTCTAAATATGCCGTAATAGCAAGTCAAGTTAGGTAAACTTCGAAAAGTCTTCCAGTCTATCACAGTCGACCTATTCTCTTACAGCCAAGAAGTGTGGTTGGGCGCCATCTTTTTGAATGGATTTATGATTTCGATAGACATTCGCGTTACTACTTAATTTTCTACAATTCCAATAACTAATAGTTTCTTCGATAACATTTCTTCTGTTCCTATATTGCTTCCCATTTGTTCTGTTATTTATTCTTGCCAATTTTCTTCATCTTTGATCTATGATATTGTACGATTATGTTACTCTGCTGTACTTGGTGACATTACTTTAATCTCTTCCGTTGCTATTATTTTCTTAAAGAATAGTTTTTCACGGCGATTGAAGAGAGCGTGATCTGTTGTGTTGTTGTTTTATACCTTGTATATGTAGTTGTGCTGGGTATGTCGTTACTTTTTGTTTGCGCGTGTCCAAATTTCCTGCAATAGTTTGTTCTTAATTTTTTTAATATATTTTCAATGTATTTTAGTATGTACCCGGCAGTAATTTACCTGTTCATCGTAACTCATAGCGTTTTTGTATCTTTCTGAAAAGTATGTTCCTCATAGTCTTTACTACTTGCTCAGATTTTTAAACTTATTTGCGTTTTTTCTTTTAGTCCTTGCTTGATCTCGCATATGTTTTGTAGTTAGTTGTTTGAGATCTATATGTTCACATTATTGGGTTCGTTTTCTCGGTCCATTTGACACCCATTTTTTGATTTTCTGTAGTCCGTGGGCCGTTAGTATAGTGTTCTTTAGTATCAATCTTTGCATTGTGATAACTTCAACCAGAGTAGAGTATTTTGTAGTGAAAAATCTGCACAGTTATGAGCGATATCCTGTTGCTCAAGACTTGTTAAAAGATTGTAACCAGGCGATCTATGTCTTTATTCCATGTCAGAGCTTTTTCGGCTCGTTCTGCATATTATTATTATTACTATTATTATTGTATATATTATCATTATCATAATTACCACCATTACTTTATTGCTACAAGTTGTTAATCATTTCTGTAATAGTTTAAGCTTTAACTACAGATTATTATACATTTTGTGAATCTCGGCAATACTAAAAGAAATCGATAGTTTATACTCTGCTGACCAGGTCTAGAGAACGAATAACTGAATAAATCAAATTGACCTAATTGCAGGATTAGTCGATAAGAGCCTCGGATTTAAAGTCGATGATACGTCGAACTCTGTTTTGTTTTATTGCCAATGAAATATTTAACGATTGAATTGAAATTTCATTTTATAGGATATCTAGATTGCAGTTCTAGTTATGAATATAGATTTGCATATGAAACAATAATATTTTCTGCAGTTTACTGAATTGAAATATTTCATTCAGTTACATTGAAACTGCATTATAAATAAAGTGGATATTTAACTAAAGCATGAATATCAATAGTAATCTTGAGCACTAATGTTTGTACACTGAGAAGCGTTCAGTAAACTTATATGATGTCCCGTTAACAATTAGAGAGTTTTTCTGGATAAAATTCACCTTGTAATTTATATCACTTCACGATTTATAAATAGTTTAGCTGGCAGAAAATATTTTAAAACATGACCACTTTTCATAGGTTCTAAAGCATATTTTAAATCGCGAAATAGGTAATAATAGCTAAAAATCAATGTTAATTTCAACCATTTAAATAGCAACTAGCCGATAATTCTGCATCGGTTCAAATTACCGATAATTGCACTAGAAAAAATATTAGTTTTCTAATAGGTTGGTTAAAGTTTTCTGGAGGTTGAGTGGTAAAAAAAATGAGCGAGTCCGCTAGTACTCGAGCGAGAAACTGATGTGTAAACATATATCCTATATCGACATGCACAAATATTTGAGCAACCCTCATAAAGTCATATCCGTTTACACATTTCTGTTCCGATCCGCACGCACATTTCCGTCTCATTTGCCGAGATTTACCTTCATACCGCCGCTTCAGATGTATACATATCAAAACTAACCGCTAATCAACGCGAGCGATGCCGCGGGTAAAAGTTACAAGTGTCCCATGTCCTTTACCATTCTCTTGAAAATATCTGTATAAAATTTCATGATAAGTAGTTAACGCATGGAAAATAGGTTAAAACTAACCGTAAAATAGAGCGCGAGCGAAACCGCGAGTAAAAGCTAGAAGTGTCCTATGTCCTTTACTATATTCCTGAAAATATCTATACAAAATTTCATGATGATCGGTTCAGTAGTTTATGCGTCAAAGCGTAACAAACAAACAAACAAACACATTCGCATTTATAACATTAGTTTGGATTCTTTAATAATACTTACTGGCAGCTTCAATCGGAGTGGATTAATTCACTGCACAAATTTGACACAAAAATCTAATGCCACCAGGAGTAACATCAACCTATGGACACAGCTTATTCACTACCAGCTAGTCATCTTGGGGCGGCATCCTTTGATTTGGGAAATTCAAAAACCAAATTTTGCAAATTTTAGAAGAGGGCCATGACTCAATATTGTTTAAAAGGTCTGGGCATCTGAATAATACTTTTGACAGTTCGTTTAATTTAAAATATTCCTTTTTATCGTCTAAAATCCGTTTAAACACAATTTTAAGGGACAGTTGTATAAAAATCCGAAATTTCCGGACTTTTCTTGGACGTGGATTTTGAAGCGAATATTCATTTGAAAATCAACCGTCTATTAAAATTAAGCTGTGCTATGAATCCAAATACATTGCGAATATAATATAATGAAAATCTAATACCACCCTAATGGCTAGATTTTTAGCAGCGCCCGCGCCATTTGAATCGTTGAAATCGCAGCCGTGCTGTATTAGCTTGCTCCTCAATGTGCACGGGTTGTAATATCACATCGGTTTACACATTCCGTCCCCACATTTCCGTCCCATTTGCCGATATTTACCCTCATACCGCCGCGGAAGATTAGCACAACAAAAATAAAGTTTTAGCCTATTCCCTTTTGCGTAAAATAGATGACATGTTTGTGTTCGTCGCTATTAATAACAGGACGCTGTGAAAAATATATGCAATACAAAATACAATTACATAGCAAGTAGAGTTTGAAATATGCCATAGACGTTGATTGCAAAAATATCCTCTTGAAAATAACAACGGGTATTGGTAGCAATAATAAAATTAAGTGTCTGCATCGACCAGTGGCCATCGAATAATTGGTCGACGCTTTCATCTGGCAAAAATGATTCAGACGTCGCGTTATGCCATTCGGAAAGACACTTGGCAACTCTCTTTTTCGGAATATGATTTCCCCCTGTGTTAAAGAAGATTCTGTTATGTAGAGTAAGCCCCATGTAAAGAAGTTTTCGAATTTGGGAGATTTAAATCACAAATAATTAGGGCATAAATGATTTAATGAAAAGACATAATCATTTAAGCCAACAATACCAGTTTTAATGATGTTTCATGAAGTTTACATAAACAGCAATGTCATTAAATAATGTATGCTTCTTTAGGCTTCTTGTCACTTTACTCCCGTTTCCTACAAATTTTTCCAAGGAATTAGTTACGATAAACGCTATCATTACAACTCTTACTTGAATAAGTATATATGTGGTAAAGTTAGGAGTAAATGACAGATGAGTTTGATTATATCGCAGCAACATTGAAGCATCGAAAATATTGTACAAACGTAATAATTCAAAATATATCTATCGTAGTTCTTTAGGTAAGACAAACTGACCAATGGCCACATAATCTAGGATTGTATATTTGGACAAACTTAAATTAGAAAATCGATTCTTCCCCAAGTATTTTAGCTCAATTTTGGCATGGAAAGTTTTAGATTCCTACACGTATAACTCTTTTTCCCGAGTAATATAAGTAATATTTATTGATGGTTTCGACATTGGCACAAATTATTAATGGGGTTCTAGCCCTAAGTGTTCCGCCATCCTTAGTAACGTTTTTTATTAATTAAAGTTTTAGCCAAGTAATATAGCCAGAATTTTAATTAAATATGTGTCTCTATTTTGTCTTTTACATAATCCGTGTCAAAGCACTTTATTGTATTTTCAATTTTGAAACAATGGGAAAACAGGAATAGTCTAGATAAACATGATGATCGGTTGAGTAGTTTATGGGTAACAAACAAACAAACAGTATAGTTATTCGCTATAATCTAAAGTACGCATCAATTGAAACGATACACCTTAAAAAAAACACCAATTTTGAAACGCTGCAACTCGGCCAAATATAGTTTTTTTTGCACCCTTCCTAAAAGGGCGATTCTTTAGCATAAACTGCTTATATAATGAAGTGAAAATTTTACACTCTGTCAATTATACAGGGTGTTGAAATAGTGAGTGCAAAAACACTCATTCTTGAGCATGAATTTCTGTCCGGAGAGGAAGGTAATTTTGGATATTACTATACTTTCTTAAGTATTGGGCTTGTATCTCGGGACGTCTTTGCAAATTTGATGTTATCTAGCGGAGAAATCGTCAATTTTTCAAATGTGTGAATTTTATGAAGTTTTCATGTTTTCTAGCTTGGCACATACGACTCTAAATATCTTATTAGAGTTAACAGTTATTAGTGTGTAATCTGTCACCAAAACATTATTAAAATGTTGCTCAGCGTTATTTATACAGGGCGTCAAAAAAAATTTTGTTTTAAATCGGGTTTCGTCAAGCTTGTTATAGGAGTTGTCCGAAAATTTTGTAAACGAAATTCTTGGTTAAGTTACAAGAGTGGCCCGTAAAACCGTTTTTGCTATTTTGAGGTTATGGTATTTTTATTTGAAAAGTAACACGTTAAATCGGTATACCTAAAAATTGGCAAACCTTGAATCATTAAAACACAAAAAAAACGTGAAAAGATATTTTGTCAATTATATAGGGTGGTGAAAAAATAATGAGTGCAAAAATCATTTTTAATTTTCCGCGTGCAAAATGTTTTTAGGCACTTAGGTTATATTAATAAATTTGCTGCTGCTTTCCAATCACATTAATTTCTTGTTTAAAAAATGATTCATTGTTTTTTTTCTAAAGGCAAAAGTTTTAAGACAACATTTTGTTTTATTTTTTTAATGATCCATGGCTTCGAAATGTGGTAAATGGTAATAAAGTCTCCATATTTAACGTTAAAAACTAAGTTCAAATTTTCCTTATTTTATTTTTTGTGTTGCGTTATTGATTGTATTGTTCTTAAACCCACTAGATTTCCTAAATGTAGCTTTTTTAGAAAATAAAAAACGATGTTACAAAATTTATGATTTTTGCACTAATTTTTTTTGTCACCACCACATAATTGACAAAATAACTTTTTACGATTTGTAAAATATGGAAATCGGCTGAAGTTTTGACGACTTAAATTTGTCAATTTTTAGGTGTATCGGTTTAACGTGTTACTTTTCGAATAGAAATTCCATGACCTCAAAATTGCAAAAACCGTTTTACGGACAATTTAAACAAGAATTTCCATTTGCAACATTTTCAGACAACTCCTATAACAAGCTTGACGAAAACCGATTTAAAACACAATCTTTCTTGTCGTCCTGTATAAATAACGCTGAGCAACATTTTAATAGTCTTTTGGTGACACTAACTGTTAACCCCAATAAGAAATTTAGAGTCGTATGTACAATTCCCGACTAAAACACACAGAAACGCCATAAAATGCGCACATTTTAAAAATTGACGATTTCTCCGGCGGTATATAAGGTAAGATCAAATTTTCAAAGACGTCCCGAGATATAGGCCCAATACTTCAGAAAGTATAGTAATATCCAAAATTACTTTCTTCACCGAACAGAAATTCTTGGTCAAAAATGAAGGTTTTTTCACTCAGTATTTCAACACCCTGTATAACTGACAGGGTGTAATATTTTAACTTAATTTTTCAAGCAGTTTGTAGCTAAAGAATCGCCTTTTTAGGAATGGTACAAAAAGTACAAATTAAACTGTATTTGGCTGAGTTGCAGCGTTCAAAAGTTGGTGTTTTTTTAGGTATATCGTTTCAGTTGATGCGTACTTTATTACAAACTTGATATTTAGAATTTTCGGAGAATAACTTTTACTGCAAATACAAAAAAGCATATCACGAATAAGGTGTGTGAATAAAAATATTTAAATATTTACTGTAAAAGTAAAGCTATTTCTATAAAAGACTTGTTTTTAGCATAGTAAAAGTTTAAATTTATATTTTAAATAATAACACACACACACAGTTGAAAATATTTTTCCCGTGTTTCACCGGGAATAATTGTTTTAGCAGAATGTATCACGTTAACATTATATTTTAAAGCAGATTCACCGTACGCATTAGTGGAAGTTGGTTTTGTATTTTAGATTTCTGTTAGGTTATCAGCATCACGTACACGTGTCGGACGATCATCTGAAAGAGAAGTTGAGTTAAACACAGGTGGCCAGACGTACATTCCCTAGCTACGTACGCTGAAATAACTTTCAGTGCCAAACCGTGCATTCTTACATACATTGTCATTTATTATAGAAACTCTGAGCACACCCATTATCCAGTTTCCTTATCCATTCAATTTTTTGGCTTTAGAATTTATAGGACTTTGCTTTAGTCAAACTAACGCAATAGTGTTAGCCCAGAATTTTACCTTATTATAGCTGTAATTTATGTACCGTGTTTATTGAGCTTATAAATATGATGAATATATAAACTGGTTCAGAGAATTCCGCTCATTTGAAGGATATGTAAAACCCATTTTCGACACTTTTTGCCAGTACCATAGGAAAATTAATATCAATACTTTTTTCGTCAAATATAACTAATGTCATTAGCTCCCTAATAAAAAATATCAATAGGTTATTAGCCAAACCGAGTCAGTCACTTTTAAAAATCTTTTTCAATTCTCCTAATGGTTTTCAGACCAGCGTCCATCAATCAAGTCTAATCGACGTAAAATATTTTTTGCTTTGGTGTTAATACAAAAACACATTTTTATACGCAATAAAAAGCTTGTGGGTTTTTATATCCACTGAACCTATTTAATTAAAGAGTTTTTTGTTTAATTTTCTGATAAATTAAAGCGGAGTTGCTCAACGGCGTGATATTTTGAAAGCGCCACTTTACGAAGAAATCCTTTGTTTAAATCTGGACCATTAAATTGATAAAATGTGTTCGCGGATATCTCGTAATGGTGTCTGCTTGACTTCTAAAGAGTTTAGGGCAATGAAAAATGATTAATTTGGAAAGATAAATTTAATTTCCCAGCGATAAAAATCTTTCATTGGATGTGATTGTATGTATTTAATTGGTATTTTCCTTAAAATAAAACGGCATTGCAATTAACTGAAATATAATGTATGCCCAATGCGAGTGGTAAATATGAAAGTGGTGCAAGAACAAACGAAAAAGTGAGTCAAAATTTCAGCCCAAATTTGCCAAAACTCTTAATAAAAATCGTTGGTTTTCGCTGGTGTCAATATATAATTTATTAGGTAGTCGAAAAGTTGGTAATGTCCTACTTTCGAAGGTCCACATGAAAAAAAAAACCTAATGTTCACTATTTTCCTATGACCCATAAAGAAAATGGTACAAAAACACTCGTGTTGAAAGCCAATTTCAATACGTGTACTGAAAAGTACTCGTCGCATCAACCACATTATTTCTCAAGTTAAAATGTAAAATTAAATATGCTATTCACTCACATCCATCATGTATGGAATCCTGTTGAATTAATTTTTTTAATACGCGTGTGGGATCATTGAACACGAGGCGTTAATGTGTTTTTTTCTCATTTTCATAATCGGATTATAGTTCTCATTGATCCAACGTTTGTTGCCAGATGTAATTATTAAGTTTTGTGACTAGCATATAAAATTAAATTGCTTTATGGTTTTTAGATAATTGTTTTTACGGAAATTTCTAATTAACTCCGCTGAGATGTTTTCTTATATTTTTCGGCAATTTCGCGCCCCTCGATTTTTTCTACTCCGTGCCGGAGCAGGGATCTTTTGGATTTTGTTGTTTGGTATCTTCCATCAACTTTTAAATACCAATTCCAAAAATAAAAATTATTTTGTCTTGACATAGAGCATGTACCATAAAATATGTCATCAGCTTTGATGTAAATTTGATGACGTGTTTGTGGCCAAAAATATATAATGTGTAGCCAGTTTTGTAGTTCTTCTTAGCAGCGTCTAATTTTACTTATATATAATGAATTTAAGGAAATAATTATATACTATTTGAAAGTTTCCCATTCAAATTGTCCACCTAATATAATTTTTCGAAAACTAATTATATGGTAGTAAGTTTCTGGCATCGTTGCGCCCTCTTCCTGCATTAAAAATGCTTTATTCACTCTAAATATTTCTTTTTATTTTCATCTTAAATCCACTAAGCACTCTATCGAAATAAAAGATTTTATGTTCTGAAATCTATGTGCTCACCAGTGGTAATAACACCTCTTAAGTGTAATGAAACCAGTAGTAATATTTGTCCTTACTCAAAAATATACCAAACATAGAAAAGCAATATCTCCTACAGCTCTTGGAAAATGAACGTAAAATAGATACATAAAGCGAAATGGACGATATCTTTTTCCTTAGACAGATATCGCAATGTTGATATACCCGAGAAAATGATATAAGGCGAACGTATCTCTCGTAATCGTTTCTGGATAAACTAGCTGCCAAGCGCAAATCGCAAACATAATTCAACAATAATGATAAAAAGCGATTTTCACGATGCTTTTCGATGGGAGGAGAAAGATATAGTAAGTTGCTTGAAGATTAAATTATTAAAGCGAATATATGTTGTCGGGAATTTATTAAAACGAAAATACACGTTATTAATTTGACTGGACTGATGCAAAAGAAAATGAAGAATGTGATATCTTGGAGGGGCTCTATTATTGAACATTTTTCAAATATTACAGCAAGAACCGAAATCAACATGCCTCGCAGAGTCAAAACATTAGATAAAGAGAAGGTACCTAATGTAATAAGGGTAATTTAGAAACGTGACCGGCAATTCCTTGAATTTATGAAAGCCTTTTTTATGAGATTTACAACTCTGAGAAAATACCGTGTATGTTGTTATTCTCCATAATTATTACATTTCTCAATATGACCAGATTAATTAGAGTTCATAGTCACATAGTGAAAGTGGTAAATAAAGTCAGCCATATAGCGGAATATAAAACAAGAGTAAATAGCACAATGATTTAAGTGAAACACATTTCAAGTATAGAAACGCTATAGGTACTAGTATTAGACCCATAGATACCAAGATAAGAATTACCTGCTGTATAGACTTTAATACAATGTTTGACAGAGTGAAGCGTGAAAAACTGTTTCAAGGCGTAAAAAAAGATAAACATCGAGGATAAGGCGATTAGAAATATTACCAATATATATTGGGTGTGGAAATTAAGAGCCAGGTCAAAATAAAATTGGAAAATCGATGAGAAGTGCAGTCAGCAATATCAATTGCTCTTGATAATTTCCAAAGCCAAACAAACAATGTATCATCAAAGCCATTAATTAATACTATACTGATTTAATTTTCTCTGACGAATCAAAGAAAATCTGTTATTCGCTATGAAAAATCTACACGAAATAAGAGTAGTATATTCGTGAGGGCGGATCCTTCCGGCAAAGGTCAAATCTCTCCTCCGCCTCCGGGAGGATCCGCTCTAATGGAGAAATAAACGTTTGCCTCCGGGTAGAATTTTTATATATTTTATTTATTCTTGTCTACTTTAAAGATACAGACATAAGGCATGAGTGTTTCACTATAGGAGGTAAAATTCCTCTTACGGGAGGCTTCTCTCTCAACATGAGAAAGATTCTCTCATGATGGAAGGAGGAGTTACTCTTATCAGTAACTAAGGAGTTAGTTTGATATTAAAACAAACAACTCATGTAGGATGGATTTTGTGTTATGTCGTATTACAACTAATCCTATCTTTCTCCCTTCCTCTTTTAAAAATGTTTAATAAAACTGGCAGCTATGCATTTGTTTCTTTAATTTGAAGTTTACTGTTCTATGGAAGATCCCAAATTAAGAAATTGAGTACTCAAAAGTTTAGAAATAGTTAGTCCAGAAAGAAATACAAGTGAAGTGCAGTTGGAAGAAGAATGTCCTGTTTATTTCAATCCACGGCAACAAAAAAAAATTTGTACACCAAAATCTTACATTCCCATATTTTCTTTAGACTCCTTAACAGAATTGTTAAAAAAGACGTTGTTTTTCCATTGTGTATAAGTCATTATGAATTTATTAATATAAAATTTAATATTAAATTATTCTCAAAGAAACTAAATCAATTAGAGATACTAAAACAGAGTTTTATCCACAATGCCGAAACAGAATATTTGCACTCGACGCGCGTTTCGCTAACCATGTTAGCATCATTAGGAGATGATTAAAACTAAAAAAGTTTTAGTTTTAATCATCTCCTGATGATGCTAACATGGTTAGCGAAACGCGCGTCGAGTGCAATAATTCTGTTTCGGTATTGTGGATAAAACTCCGTTTTAGAGCATTTGAGACTAGTTTACCAAAATAAACATCGGCATCCCAATTAAATAAATTATTTAAATATGAACATTTTCACAGCCTTTCCAATCCTACTTGGATCTAGTAGATTGGCAGACATTGGCCTTTCCTGTGAAACTAATATGGTCTTTTGCCTTCTATGGCTAAATGACAGCTGAAACTCGCTAGGTCGGCATAGAAAGCCGCCCTAAGGGAGAAAATTCTATTCCGCAGAAGGACCCTGGTAAAATGAAAACAATTTTAACCATCTAAAAAAGACGCACTTCTAAAAAAAAAGTCACTACACTAGTCATAACACATCGTTTATAGGCGATATGGCCGATCATTTTAGAAAATACACACTCTAGCTCATTTGCCAATTAATGCAACCACACCATCAGGCGGTATTTAGACCTGAGGGTCAAAAATATCGAATTTGACTTACTCAAAAATTGCCGCCTCACCTTGAGTGTCCAGATGAGAAAGGCTGCCAATTCCCTCAAAAAAATATATACGACATCTGTCACGCCTCCTTGACAGATCTCAAGGGGGTCAACGGATTGTACTTGAAAGTAAGGTAGCGAGAGTATCGACAACACAAATCGACCAGTGAGAGGAAAAATCCCACTACTGGATTCTGTAATATTTACAACATTACAAATTCAAATAAATTATGACAGTTAAATGACAGCATGCATCATGTTCTTGGCTCTAACATTCATTAAGGCTGCCTAGCGATGGTCCTTATCATTATGACAAATGATATTTTTCACATATCCTATCTCATTACTTTCGTAAATTACATAGTAGATGAAACTGACATAATCTATATTAATGCCAAAAAGATACACCAAGATACTTCTAGAATGTTGTTTATTTTATTTGTTATTTCTTATAGTCCCGTTTTACTGGGAACTAGGATATATTTTTACGTTATGTCTTTATTGACTTTAGACAAGTCTGGCTCTTTCACGTTTCTGCCTAGTTAAATTTCTACTATCCCGGTTGATATTAATTCAAGATGATATGACAACATCAAGATTTTCCCAACCATTTTTCCGCTGGATATAATTTTCTCTAGATTGAATTACTAAAGGTATATAATGATAGCCATTTATAAATGAATACCCAGTAAGGATTAATAAATTTTGATTCTTGACGAGATGGATAGAACTTTTTGAAAAACGGCATTTGTCTGAACGTCTCAGAATATTAAAAAATAAATCGATTTGCATATCGAAGAATTCGAACTTTTGAACGTAAGTAGTACCAATTGATTGGTTCATATATTTTTTGTAAATTTTTCATATCTGGACAGGAATGAAAGAACTAGACCCTACATATTATTAGTGTAACTACAAACTGTTACAATTATTATATTTTTTGAAGTTTTATCGTTTCTTTACACGAATAAATTACATCGAGCTTAAAAATAATAAAATCTACCATCGATTATTGGGTCCCCATCTATTTATGGGAGCTATTATATGTTTTTAATATCTATTGACGACCTTAAATACAGATATTAATTTATTATTACCAGTATTATTTTTTGGAATAAATTATTTCATATGGGCTTTTCATATTTGTCTAGTTTTTGGTATTACCCTAAAAAATTGAGAACATATAAGGGGGTAAATAATATGAAGGGTAAGGGTATCTAAATACCTTTTTCATGCTACTAAATCCCTGAAATGTCAATTTTCGCTCCCACCCTCATTATCCGTTTCTCAAATTTGCCGTAATACAAAGATGACTATATAT